>JAMJFZ010003950.1:565000-737500 GCA_026225945.1 Cricetomys ansorgei
TGCCCTCTCAGTTTCATATTTTGGCCACTTATTTGTCACTTCTTTATAAACTTATTTATTTTAACAACCCTGCACTTGCTCATTTTTTCATGCTATTATTTTTGCTATTATTTATTTATTTTTAAACAACCCTTACTTGTTTGTATCTGTGACATAACAGGAAGTTATTCTTTGATTTAAGCCATGACTTCTTGGTAGGGCAATGGCTCTGTTGCTCCTTGACCTGTACTGGAGAGATCATTTTGCCTCAGGGAGCAGAAAATAGCCCCATCGCTCCCCTTTCCCATCTCCCTGTCCAGTATAGGAAGCTAAAGTCATGCCTTTGGGCCCAGCCTCAGTTTCCCTTGCTTGCCTGTAGACTGGTTTCCTGCTGACTGCCACCACCTCTTGTATTTGGAGCTGGTGAGAAACTAATTCAGCCTCATTTTCTCCTGAGCACTGGCAATCTTCCTTACTCTCTTCCCTTCCTGGTAGGATCTGTGTCTTCTTCTGAGGTCTCTGAGGCATCTTCGTTGGGCTGATTGGGAAGATCCCTCCAGCTTCTCCCTACTTTGCCTATGCAGGGGCACATACGTGGTCCAGCCTTAGTAAACAACAATGCTCTGGGAACTCTGATAACTCATTTGCCATATCAAATGCCCTGCCATATCAAATGCCAACAAGAATGATTGCCCCTGGCCTGATAGGAAAGAACAGTAGGCCTTCCTAATGCAAAGATAAGAACCACTTGTAATTAGCACATGGTTCGTATTTATATTTATATTCAGATGTTAATCCAGAACTTTGAAGAAGCAGATAGTTGATTTACCTCCTTGGTCTAAACACAGCACTTTGTAGGCTTGGTATTTGGTAGAGAAAACCAAGTCTATGATACTCTTGCAAAGACTATCTGCAAAGATTAAAAACTCAGGTGGAAGATGTCTGTATGCCAGGAAAAAAGGCTAGACAAGGGATCAGCTTGATCCTGTTGAATTTAGCTAGGTGTTTAAGTGTTCTTGGGGTCAAGGAGACCTCACTGATCCTGGTGACAAAGCCTATGAGAGCTGCAGAGCATGTAAAAACACTTGCACACAGGTAGTGCTCCCAGACACAGTGCTACGGCAAGCAGGGCAGGCCATCCATTCCTAAATAGAAGTCCCTTTGAGAGCAGAGGACACTTGTGCTCTGTGAAGCTGGGTGAATCCTGCAGGAAGGATCTGGGGTGTGGGCATTGTATGGGCAGTTGACACCAGAGCTGGCTTGTGTTATCCTTCTTTGTCTCAGGGAAGCCATAGATTCTGAATGATAAGTTTAAGCCAGCATGTAAAATAAAAGACTTCCTGGATGAAGAGCTCTGATAGTCTCTATGTTCCCCCATGTAAAAGCACTCAACTTTCAGGGCTTTAGGGGAGCTGGCTTTCAGGGGAGGGCCCTGCACAGGGGAGAGAGGGAAGAACCTGGGGTGGAAGGGCTTGGGAGATTCCAGGGCTATGCCTGGGGCCCCGGATGTGTGTGTTCAGCTGTAAAGCCCCTTCTGGTCTGCCCACAACAGCTCTTTGGTTTTTTCCTCTGTTTCCAGAACAAATTTAAGACTGAGAGTCCCCAAGAAAGCCCGAGAGGACCCCCTGCCTGTGCCCTCAGACCAGCATTCACCCCCTTTCCTGTAGGTTGGTTCCAGCCGTTGAGATGCTAAGAGTTTGTCCACTGTCAACCAAAGTGCTCCTGGCTCAACCTTGAAGGACCTGCTGGATGTTGGGACCTTGCAGAGGGCAGGGGAGCCTGGGACTGTGTTAGGTTCTGAAGGGGCTCAGGTTAGGGGTGAGCAAGCCTTCAACCCCGGGGCTGGATAGGGTTAGCTTGTTTTGACTTGAAGGCACAGCTCCTGACTCTGGAGGGTGGAAAGGAAGGAGGTTTTCTAGAAGGCTCAGACTGAGCAAGGGATTACTCAGCCCAGCCACTACGTGGCCTAGCCTCATTCTTAGTGCCCATGATGGGCTCTACTCTTGGAAGTGGGCATTGGAAGCTACCTCTTAGGACTAAAGTGAGGAGGGAAAACCCTCAGGAATTCCTCCACCATTTCCTAGGACAAGCTCTGTATGGCAAGACAGCCTTTCAATCAGGATGTCCAGCCAAGGGCTTTGCTTACAGATAGGGCCTTCCAGTCCCTGTACCCTATAACCCTTTCCCAGTCAAGGAGTATCTGTCCCTAGAGTTCTGTCAGGGTGGTTTGGGGAAGCTGTAACCCCGAGATACCCAGGCAAAGAAAACTAACCAGGCTCATTCTGCCTCCCCATTGGAGGAGGAAATGGTGGTGAAGCATTCTTCCAGCAAGGATGCTATTTCTGGGGGAATGCTTCCTGGGGACTGGGCAGTGTTCTGAAGGTCAGGTGAGCTTAGTGTCAGGCTACCACCATGGTCTATAGACTTCCAAGGAGACGGTATCATGAATACCCAGGGTCAGAGTTGAAGAAGCTGGGATTGCTATCTGCACAGGGCATGGGCACGTGTCTGTCTCCAGTCCTGTTGGATGTTTCCTAGGGCAGCTGTCTAGCCAGCCCCTCACACAGAGGCACTGTGAAAACTTGTGCCAAATCCCCAGTCATAGACATGGGAGCTGAGACCCTGGAATAGCTGTGGCTTTCCTACTTGCAGAGAGGACGCTCTGCACCAGCCATCAGCCAAGTTCTGAGAGGCCAACTCCCACTGCCCACCAGAGGTCTCCCCCACCTTTTAATTTCAGGGGAGCCCACCTAGCACAGGTCTCCGAGTCTCCTCTCCTTCCTTGGATTTAGGGAGGCCCTTTAGGTTGGTGTAGGTGCCTCTCTAGACCAAGTCTTTCTCCCCTCTTGCACAGTCATCCTGGGAGTCCCACACCCTGCCTTTCTCACGCTCCAGGTCAGCTCTCCTACTGTTGTGTTGCTTTTCAGCAAGTCTGTTTGCAAGTCACTGCAGGCCGGGGCAGGGGTTCAGGGAGAAGGCCTCTTCCCCTCTTTCTCTGGATCGTCTCCCCTGAGAGCCCTCTGGATGTCACCCTTGCTTGTGTTGCTCCTTGATTTGACCTTCCTCTCCCATCAGAGCCACCCCTCCCAGGGACCTTGCCACTAAATTGTCCTGTGGCTATTTTCAAGAAATTTTTAAACAAATCAGAAGAGCCTATGTTTACTGTAAAAAAAAAAAAAGTGTCATGGCACAGTTTTGGAAAAGAAAA
Organism: Cricetomys ansorgei; assembly: GCA_026225945.1. Lineage (NCBI taxonomy): Eukaryota > Metazoa > Chordata > Mammalia > Rodentia > Nesomyidae > Cricetomys > Cricetomys ansorgei. The sequence goes on from JAMJFZ010003950.1 coordinate 568,188, forward strand.
AGAGAGAGAGAGGTCTTGGGGGACAAAGGCTAAAGCTTGGAATTCAAGGTGGCAGCAGTTGAGCAACAGATGTGTGGATGAGCAGCATTTTGGACTGGCCCTGGTCTCTGCTGTCTACTTCAGCCGGCGTTGAAGGGTCATTAGCCATTTGGCCTGGGCGAGGGAGATGGGAAGAGAAGAATAACAAATAGCTAGTTCCTGCAGACTCCAGAGATCCTTATTTCCCTCTCTCTGTCTCTCTCTGTCTCTGTCTCTCTCTCCCTCCTTCTCTCTCTCCTCTCTCTCCTTCTCTCTCTCCCTGTCTGTTTCCTTCTCTCTCCCTCCCCCCCCTCTTTTTCCTCTCTCTCTGTCTCTCTCTCTTGCGCGCACGCACACACACCAGTCCCTTGTCATCCCCCGAGGACCCACAAGGAACTTCTCACATCCATGCATTCCTTGTAGTAGGGCTTCTCCAGTACACCCCCTGGCTGTAATTGAAACGCAGCTCCTGAGCTGGGAGGTCAGCATGCTACCGTAGTCTGTTTCTAAGATGCTGCTAGGTACCTTTCTTGCTGCTAGTCTAGGGACCACTTGAGTAGCAGGCATCAAATAACACCTACAAAATGGGCCTACAGCCCCCGCCTCATAAGTGATGGGAAATGAAAGATGCCATTTACTGAATGAGTGCCACAGGCCTGGAGGGGAACAGCCTGCTGGGCAGGCTGCAGTTTGCTTCATCTGGAAATACGCAATGCGTGTTCTTGCCTTAGCAGAGTAATGCGTCCCTAGACTCTAGTTGCCTTTGGACCCACTCTCAGCTGGATTCACAGAGCGGGTCTTTGAATGTCAAGGACCTAATCGCTCCTTCATACTTGTCTTCACTGGCATCTACTCCACACCAGATTTATGAATTCACTAGCCTGTATGAGATGCTTCAGAGCCCTCCACGGCGAGATAACTTGATAGCTAAGGTGAGATGACTCTTGATCTCTGGTAGGGAAACCAGAGAGAATCAATCAGCAGAGGTGGAGTGCACTAGGTGCCCCTAGGTGTCACTAGGTGGTGACAACGTACAGCTAGCCTGGCCCCTGCGCTTGCCTCCTCAAGTCAACTTGTTCCCTCGGGTGTCTGCTCTTCAACCCCTGCCCAGATACCGGGATGGAACAGTCTAGCTTAATGCTGTCCCATGGAACTTCTTAATGTCCTATGTTTTTGTATCCAGCATGGCCACCACTAGCTGTCTGTGGCTACTAAGCCCTGATACTGCGACTAGAATGACTGAGGAAGTTGAGTTTTCATTCAATCAGACTTTGATTAATTTTAATTTGAATAGCCACCTAGGGTAGGGGCCACCTTAGTGGATAACTGCAGGTCTAGACTAAGGTACAATCCATTGAGCCTGGCCTGCCTCTACTCTCCTGTGTGTGCTTACACTGAAAGAAGGTGGTGTGGGAAGAAGAGATGGCCAGAACAGCCATGGTGATCTTTGCTACCAACCCCAGAACTATCGCCTTATGCCAGCCATCCGTGAGGTCCACAGCATGAGTTTCTAGCTACTCATCTTAGTGGGTGACCTTGGCAGAGCCATGTTAGAAGTCTGGGGCTGATACCAGAGATGGCCTCTAGCACGCTGTCTGACTTCCAGCTCAGGCCTCATTACTGGAAAACGTCTGTCTTTTAATACTATTCACTTACTATGCCCCCCACCCGTGTGTGTGTGTGTGTATGCACACATGCATGAGCATGTGTGCTACAACCATGCACATACATGTATATTTGTGGACATACTTCTTTGTCCAGAGCTGACTATGTTTCAGTCCTTAGCTTCCTCGTTCTCCTCTGGGTGACTTCCTTAGCTCGTCTCCATCCCCCCACTTCTCTCCACTCCCTGTGCCCTGTGAACCAAGCCTTCCTAAGTCCTACTGCAGTTTCTTCATTGCCCAATGTCCCCAGCTGACAGAAGTGCTAATCTTGTCACACCCAGCAGCTGCGTGCAGAAATGCTACTGCAAGCCACAGCGGGCTCAGCAGCACTCTTGCAAGATGTCAGAACTATCCACCATTACTCTGTAAGTGTGCGTGGCCGTGACCGTGGCCGTGACCGTGGCTGTGGCTGGGTCTCCTGGAGGGGTGTTTGGGGGGGTGCATGCTGCTGTGGATGTCACTGCCTTTGCTTGTGTTCTGCCAGTCTGGGGGAAGAGTGGAGAGCCACCCTGAGTCTCCCAGCCTTCCCTATTCGTGGATGTTGCATGTTGGCACGTGTCTTGTGAGTTCTCTGCAGTCTCGCGGGTGGGGCTGGAAGGCATGCGGGTATGGGAGCTGTGGCATTGCAGCGGCATCTTGGTTTGGCGGCTCCCGATGCCTGCCTCGATCCAGTCAACAGTTTGTGGGTGCTGACAGAAGAGTGTCCTTCCTCAGGCCCCCACATTTCTGGGCTTTAGTCTTAGCAGTTGCAAAACTGTTTATAAGAGCTCAGAGCTGGAATGGGTTCACTATATACTGAGCCCGTACGCGACCTGGCGGAAGATCAGTCTCTGCAGGGACCCTGTACGGTGGCTTCTTGCACTGTTTCCATTTTACAGAGGAGGAAACTGGAGCATGGCGAGGAGGAGTAACTCACATAACTGGGAAGGCAAGGACTGGGACCTAGAGAGTCCTAAGAATCACACCCTAGGTCATCTTTGACAGAGTGGGAGGTGTGGCCTTCCTGATGACCCACTGGTATTTTAGATATCTCTGATCGCCAGAAGCTCTTCTTGGGATTATAGGACTCTTCTTCTTATTGATGGCTCTTTGGGATAGGAAGATGGAGGTAGAGGCTGTGTCACTGTCTCTCTGGGCTAATCACAGTTCAAGGCTTATAGCACGTGTCTCCATTCCAAGACAGTCATCTCAGAGATCACAGGTCCCATACACTGGGTTCATAAAGCCCCTTCATCTGTCACCAGTGCCTGTCTGATAAGGGCCCCTGAGGTGTTCTGAGTTTCTGGCTGTGATCCCCGCCTGTGTCAGAGCTGCTTCAGAGCTGAGGGCAGATACTGCTCTTGGGCCGCACTCTGGGAAACCCTCTATTCAGACCCACATCTGCCCTGTGGCTGGGAGGGGGTCTGGCACCATCCCTGAAAGTCAGTTTCTCAGCAAGAACCAAGGTGCTACTGTGCTACTGTGAACACGGGAGACGCTTGGTATCTTGGTTCCCAGGATCCTTTTTATTCTCTTGGGGCAAGAACCTGGAATGGGTCCACTGGAGAAAGAAAGCTGGAGCCTAGCCTGCTCCAGAGAACTAAAGGGACCCTCAGATCTGCCGTGCATGTGCTTTTCTAGGTCCGTCTCTCACTTCTTCCAACTTTCATTCTGTCTCCAGACACACCCTGCTGCTTTCTGGTGCCAGGCCCTGGGCACTGTTAGGCAAGTGGGATCTGTTGCCCAGGAGATATTGGGTTTCAAGAACTCTAGCTTGTGTGCCTAGACAGTCCCTATGCTCTTCCATAGAACAGGCATTTCCAGGGTTGACTATATGCCCAGAGGTGCTTGCTGTGAGACCTAACAGATAAAAGAAAAGTCCTCTTCATGGCCACTGAATATAGATAACTATAAGGACTGACTTCTGGGAACCTTGTGGCCTCTCATGCAGGGACTCACTCAGATCCTATTGGCCCTGTCCTGGTCTAGGGACCCTCAGTGACTATACAATATGCTGCCTTTGGGTAAGGAGGGGATTGTGATCCCCAAAGTTGTGGGTGTCCTCTTTTCTGGGCTGAACCTTCTCCTAAAAGTCACCTCAAGCCCCTACTCTCCCTTCTCTCCTTCCCCACCTCCTTTCTTCTCCCTTCCTCTCCCTCCTCTTCCTCTTGCCTTCCCTCACACAGAAGCTAGGATACCAAGGACCTTATACAGACTCTAGAGATTTGTCTTTCCTAGAAATCTGGAGTCCAACATTCAATAGAATTCCTTCTCCCAGAAACATTGGGAAGGGGAGTTGAGGGGTAGAATTACCCCTCGTGGGTAGGCTATGACAGAGTAGGGTGAGGCTGATAGTCAGGGGGCTGCATATATCTGAGGGGAAAACATCTGCAGAGGAGAACTGGGCCCTGTGGGGAAGCTCACAGGGACCAGTGTCCTGGGATGGGTAGAGATGGGGCCCCACTCTGGGAAGCCCCTGTGGTAATTCCCTCCCTCTAGAGCAGCATTCCTAACCCACATGTACCTGATGGCCTCACTGTGGACCTCTTCTGCTACTGTACTGTTAGATGGGGCCCTATCCATACTCTTGGCTCTATCCCAAGAGGTAAGAGCAGGAGGAGATCCCAGGAGGCCTGGTGGGATTGCTTGCTGACCCACCCATAGGACAGAGAGCCTTCTCATCTTTTGACTCAGTTTCCTGGGCAGCAGCTCTCTCCTGTGCAGGTAGAATGTCTTCTCAGTCAGCAAGTCCTTCCTTGAAACCCTCCCAAGTTCCTCTTTGGCCCACCTAGTAACCTCCTTCCTGATTGGCAGCAATCCTTCCAATGTCCCTATTGATACACAGACTCAGAAAAACCCTATTTCCATGGATCTTAGAGCAGCTGATTTTGAGTTCATGCAGGTTCCTTCTGAGACAGGACAGGTCTGTAATTGTATGCTGAGTTTTTCCTCTGACTTTACATATTGTGCAAAGAGGCCCTTTAAATGGTGCATTTTCAGTGGCCCCGCAGGATACTGATGAGCTGCCCCACAGACTGGGGAATCCCCCCTTACAACATCCTAGGAACCCTGGGATCTAGTTGGCTCCCTCTCTCCCTGTACATTTGCACTAGCAAAGGATGTCAAGCGGGTCTGTGAACAGGGGCACTGAGGGGTAGCCAGGGCTGATGACAGGCCCACTACCCTCATGCCCCCACGCTCTGCGGTCGCCGGAGCAGATGTTTGCTTTCTCCTGACAGACGGCTGGCCCGCTCCACCCTGCTGCTCATCCCACTGTTTGGAATCCACTACACAGTATTCGCCTTCTCTCCGGAGAACGTCAGCAAGAGGGAAAGACTTGTGTTTGAGCTTGGGCTGGGCTCTTTTCAGGTAGGCATGGTGCATGTAGAGGGCACAGTACCTTGGAAGCTAAGCCCTGACCTCTAACCTGCTACCAGTTCTGTAACCCTGTGAACTCTGATTTCCAACCTTAGTTTTTGCCTGTGACATGAGTTCTAGAGCAGATGTCCTCTACAATCCTGTCTGCTGCTGTAAGGAGATACAACAAAGTCTGGCTGTCACTGTGTCTGAGGACCCTGACCTAAGTCCCCCTGAGTGACTTAAGATGGAGCTCTCCATAAAGCCTAGGAGATAGGTTGGCTTTAGGTCCCTTGTGTTGTGTCCATGTCTTAACTTCATCTATGTATGCCAGCCGCATGAGGACTGGAGTTCTGTCTTATCTACCTTGAGTCCCTGGCACAGGGGACCCAGGTGTAGGGTCTGATGCAGAGAACTGAGTGAGCTGGAGGTGCCTGGACAGATCCTTAAATGAATGAGTGATGGAACAAGGAGAGGAACAGAATGATGGGTTTCCAAGCAAGAATGAGTCGGTGGCTATAAGGAAGTGCATGCATCACATCTAGGAAGTGAATGAAGGAAGCAGTGGTGGTGGGTTCATGAGGGGGACCCCCTCCCTAAGCCACCTGAAGCAGTGGAGGTGGGTTCATGAGGGGGGCACCCCTCCCTAAGCCACCTGTTTAAATCAACGTTTGAATTTGGTGGTCAGAAAATGCTCTGTGTGACTGATTTAAAATTTAATCCAAAGCCCTTTTACCTGGTTCACATTCTCACTCTGGGTGAGGTTGGGAGTATTATAGACAATGTTCTGACCCAGAAATTGGAACTCCCATCTTTGTGTTTATTGGCATATTCTAACCATCTTTCCTCTGACATTTTCAGATGACAGTACTGAGGTTCTCCTCCTCTTCCTCCTTTTTTTTGGTTTTGAGGCAGGGTTGCTCCTGTAAGTCTGGCTGTTCTGGAACTCACTGTGTACCGAAGTTCTTAAGATCTGGTTTTCAGGATTCAGGAATATTTGTTTTATGTAGAATAGCTAAGTCCATACTCTGCCAAGTACTTACTGCTTTGGTTTGCTTTGCTGTGTATAGAAGCAGCTTGTCAAGGGGGGCAGAGTGGGGGGTTAGGATAGAGACGATTTGGATCTGTTCTGTTCTGAATGAATCCTGCTCTCAGGAGTCTGCAGACCAGCAGCAGAGTTGAGAGAACATTCTGGCTTCCTCTAGAAAGGGCTTCCTATAGGAAAGGGGATGGAGATAGCCTTCGGCCATGGGAAGGATTTAGCCAAGTGAACGAGATCCAAGATGAGATATCTATCAGTGGGGACAGGTCTATCAGTTTTTTTGGCTTCATAGAAGTGCCTGTCTTAGTGGAGCAGGACATATTCCAGTTTACCTTAGAGCCTTGGGCAGGTGTGCCCTGTCCAGCTGTGGCGCTTTTCTTCTTCCTGGTATCTGTTCTGCTGACATTCCTCTCACATGCCCAAGGTATCTCAGGCAGTCTTTTGCTAGTAAGCTCACAGCTGTTTGTGTTCTCTCCCAGGGCTTTGTGGTCGCTGTACTCTACTGCTTTCTGAACGGGGAGGTAAGACACAGACTTTCCACCTTTCTCTGCAGTACAGGTAGGGTTTGCTGGGGAAGAGACTGGGAGCAGATTCGTCTGATGGGATCTTCTAGGTTCCCAGTGCTGAGGATAGGGATCGAGTGACACGGTGTCTGGTGCTATATGGTACCAGCACCCCCTGGCATCCCTTACCTGTTCCAGAATCACCTCACCTCTGCAACTAAGGCCCAAACTGTAGAGGAGCACAGTTGGTGAAGGCAGCTTACACGTTGAGGGGCACATGCACTCTCAAAGACACGCCTTAGTGGGCAGGAGTTAGTGCCTTGAGGTCGTCAGACTGTGCTGGGCAGTGCTGCTGAGCCCCAGTAAACCAGCCTGTCTGTCCCTGCTAGCACAGAGCCTACGAGAATTTGGAAAAAGACCCTAAGGAGAAACCTGAAACCTTTCCAGAGGTGTTTCATTTCCAGAGCTATTATTTGGATGCTCCCTCTCTAGTCTGCTAGGGTAATGTTCTGGTGCCAAGCCCAGGATAGAGGTGCCGGGGAAGTGGCTGGGACTGGCTAAGTGGGATGGATTTGCAAGTGGAGAGGGGTCTCCGCTCTGGGGTTCTCAGGTCTCAGTCGCAAGATCTTGGCCTCAGCAGCATCCTCTTGTTTGCATCTAAGACTCAAGACAACTGGCCTCCATGATCAGGAGGGCAACCTATAGCAAAGATCAGATTATAACAGATCGAAAGACCCCAGAGAGGGCCTTGCTTAAAGGGCCTGCGGGAGCCAAGATGTGGGAGTGTGGGCAGCCTGCCAGGAGTCTGCCGAGGGTGTGGAGGCACGAAGTGGAGAAAGCGGGGATGGGTGCTGCTGCTAGTCGTGCAGTTTATGCACTGCGTAAACGTGCGTGGCTGAAGTGCCATATGGAGGGGGAGGCTCTCTTGGCATGGCCCCCATTTACTTACTACACAGAGAGCTTCATGGGGATAGGTTTGCCAAGAGGCATGGACTGTTTTGTAACTCTCAGTTTCAGAATCATCTTGGAAGCTTCCAGACCTGTGGGATCCATAGATGTTGATATCACCATTTATAGGCTTTGGGTATCTGGGGTATTTCAAATTATTTTGGCAAATCTTATACGCATCCCATAGTAGTCAACAAGGGTGAGGCTCTTTAGTTGATCCATGTACTTCCATGTGCTTCCAGAGGTTGCTAGGAAAGATCTCTTGACAGTTTCAAAGGATTGGTCACTGAGAGGCCCAGACATCAGGAAGCTGCCAAGGGCTTTCTAAGACAGACTAGGAGAAGGCTTCAGGGTACAGCTCGGTGGGGGCAGGTGGGGCACGGCAGGAGGTGGATGAGGAGTCACTATGGCAGCTGGGAAAGCAACAGGCCAGGGTATAGAAGATGCTCACGGGGAAGTCATGGCACAATGCTCATTGCAGGTACAGGCAGAGATCAAGAGGAAATGGCGGAGCTGGAAGGTGAACCGCTACTTCACCATGGACTTCAAGCACCGGCACCCTTCCTTGGCCAGCAGCGGAGTGAATGGAGGGACTCAGCTGTCCATCCTGAGCAAGAGCAGCTCCCAGCTCCGCATGTCCAGTCTCCCGGCCGACAACTTGGCCACCTGAGCCCCATCTCCTTTCTTTTCCTGCAGGCTGGGGGCTGCAGGCCGGCGCCTGCGCATGTTTGTGCTTCTCCCTTCTCCTTGGGCAGGCCCTTGGTAGGAAGCTGGGCTCCTCCCCAAGGGGGAAGAGGGAGCTAGGGTGTAGGCTGATATTGCTCCTCCTGTTTGGGTCCCGCCCACTGTGGTCCATTGAGCCCAATTTGACATGTAAATACACCTCAGATTTGGAAAGTTGCCCCATCTTTCCCCCGAATCCATGTCCCTGCTCATCTCTGCCAGGCTCCAGCTCAACCTACTGTGTTAAGGCCAGCCTCGGTGGTGGCCTGATCCCAGGTACAAGGCATTGTGAGCAGAGGCTGAAACATGCCTGCTTTGGAGAGGCTGAGGAGTGCCCATCCCAGAAGCCTTTCAGTAAATTGACTTTGGATGTGGGTCCTTCTCAGTCTGTACCAAGTTCTGCAGTTGGCCAGGGATGCAGCTCAGCGGCCAGAGCGGCCTTTGGAGCAGGTCAACCTGAAGCTCATTTTGCTTACCTGGCATCTAGGTTGTCCAGGTGCTCAGCACCCGTGTGCCTGGATGACGGGAGGGTTCCGGGGCTATTTCACTCAAAGACTTAAGTTGGGGTGGGATGAGGGTCAGGGGAAGTTCCGGTGCTTTTCATTTGATTTAAGAGACAAAAGTCAGAAATGCCCATGTAATCGGGAAGGAAATGAGATAGCTGATGATCTTAGCAAGTCCAGGACTACGCCCCTGACTCAAGACTGGATCCGGTGGTGGCTTTATTTCTACCCTTCTTGCTCATAATGGATGGTCTGAAGAAGCTGTTCTCCAGCCACATCAACCACAGAGAGCCTCTAGCTCTCTTCCATTTCCCTAGAAATCAAAGCCATGTCTAGAATGAACCAGCCACCTTTGCAGCGATATCAGTGAGTTCTGAAGCAACTTTCAAATTTTCATGAGCCAAGTCCTGGGAACAGGGCTCCCCACAGCCCCACCCACCTGTGCTGATGATGACAAAGAACCCAAGATGCCACCCCAAGCCTGGACTCAACTACCAAACTCAGATGTCGTCAAGACTTCCTCCGTGTGCCCTTGACGTTTGAATCACGTGTGGGTCTCTTAGGATGTTTGGAGGAGATGCTGGTCTATCGAGTGTGAGCAGAAGCCGTCGATGGGAGGAGTGACGACTCTTGTGCCCATCTTGGCTCTCCAGCTGCGAGTTGCACAGCCGTAACCTAAGACTTTAAAATAATGCCACACCCAGATTTGGGAAGGTAGAGGGGAAAAAGTAGTGCCATGGGGCCATGGGGCCCAGCTCATTCCACGTTTGCCTGTTGTCCCTGCCTCTGTGGACTTGTTCATGACTGCACTCTGGAATGCATGGGGAGTATGGAATGCTACCTTGCTTGCTGTCGCATTAAGTGGAAGGAACTATAGATTTGAGACTGTTGGAGGGGCTGTTGGCAAGACTGGAGAAGGTTCTCGTCGATATGATTTAGAGGGCAGTTCTGTGTTCTTGGCCAGTGAAGTGGGTTCTTGGGTCCTGACAAAGCCAGTAGGAGAAAGCACCTCCTTGCTCTTTCCCAGAAGCACGCAGTGGCTTGGACCATCCACTCAGGGTCCATTGGCCCTGTCACCCAGCATCTTATCCCCCAACCTATCCCCGCCTGTTCGGAGAACCAGCTTATCAGCCAAACAAGAACCTGTGGATCCCCTTGCACTTTGGACACTTCTAGGGAGCCTGAGATGTTTAGAAGGAGTGTGGTCCAGGACTCCAGGTGGGCTCAGGCTGCTGTGATTGTGACAATGTGCTCTGTGCTGGGCCTCAGCTTCCTTGTTATGAAATGAGGTAGTTTCTAGAGCTTCTCCAGGTTCTGTATTAGTTAAAAACTAAGGCAGGTAAACAGACATGTATCCTTGTGTATATCATCTAAGGTGTGTGTGTGTGTGTGTGTGTCTGTCTGTCTGTCTCTTTGTGTGTCCCTGTGTATGTGTCTGTGAGTGTGTCTGTGTGTCTCTGTGTGGGTCTGTATGTGTCTGTGTGCGTGTCTGTGAGTCTCTCTCTCTCTCTCTCTCTCTCTCTCTGTGGGGGGTGGTGGTGGTGAGGGGAATTCTGTTTATTTTCTCATCTGGATACCATAGTGCAAACTGGTAGAGCAGGGGGAAGCTCAGGCCATGGTCATTTGAGTGGGGACCCAGGCATGGTGTGCAGAGCTAGCCTTCTACCCCTGGCAGGGACAGGTTGCCTGTGGCACCCTCCATCTGAGGTACGGCCCCTGGCTATGAACCCCATTCACTTGTCGTCACTCCCACCAGTGGGTCTGCTTCACTGTGGAAGAAGAAACTGTGACTTTCTAGTTGCATCACTGCAAAACAGCAAAAACCAGATCCACCCTGAGCCCCTGCTGCCTCCTGAGCCCCCACTGCCTCCTGAGCCCTGGGCCTGTTGTCTTCCTGGAAGTTCCAGGTTCCCGTTGCTTTGTTTTTCTGTCTGAAGGATTTTTTTCCCTTGCTATTCTTATGATCATATGTACCTGAAGGATTTTCTGCATGTCCCAGGAGGGTGTGGCTCTCAGCTAAGTGAAACCCTTCCCCTTTGACCCTCTTACATCTATAGTGCCAGCAATAAGACTTACTGATTTGTGTGTACCCCAGTGTACCTCTGGGGCTCTGTCTAAACACCAACCATCTTCTCTTGGAATGGACGCCAGGCTAGGCTTGTAGTACTATATCCTGGACCCAGAAAAGGGAAGATGATTATGAAATCCTGCCTGTTGGGGGGAAAAGGGCTTCATGGACTTGGAAACCCTGAGGCAGGAGCAGAGGAGTTCCAAGGGGACACCCACCTGTAGAGGATCATTCCTGGGAAGGGGTTTTGTTCTATGAAACCCTAAAGGCTAGATCTCATGGGCCATCAAGTTTAGGGGATGGGGATGTCCCTGTCTTGTCCTTGTCTCTTTTCATGACTGTCCAGCTACAGCGTAAGCGGGGAGTGTTATGATAGGGTCTGGTCCTCAGAAAATTGGAGTTGTGTGTCAGGAATGCTTAGGCTACCAGGGAGTCAGGGGGGTTTGGAGATGCAACAGTTTTGAGCCTAAGGATCCGTCATGCTTGTGTCCTGACTATACTCTCAGTGTGCAGCGATGGGGTCCTCCTCGGCATGCTCAGGAGCCCTCGGTGAGTCCTTTCCTAACCCTGTCTTCCCTGAACTGACTTCTTTGGGGGGGTGGGAATGGGGGTGGGGATGAAGATGGGGAACTTGATCAGGACTTGGGGGTTAAAATAACCCTGCACCTGTCACCCAGGGCTTCTGCTGTTTGGTCTGTACCCTCTCATCCTTGGAGGGAAAGCTGTGAGAGATTCTCTTTTTAATTCCTTGAGTACCCTTTGCCCCTTCAAAGAGAAAGCGATGAGTACTCAATAATGTGGCACTGAAAATTCTGCCTGAGCCCAGGCAGCCTGGAAACTAGTTGCAAAAGTCATGAGCAGGAAGCCTAGAGCTTGGGCTTCTCCCAGCTTTGCCACTGACCTTGGCAAATCCCTATAAGGGAAACTCAAAGAATATTAGAGCTGGGAGCAGCCATCCCCATGGGCTCATGAGGAAACAGGTAGGCTTAGCATATTTTTGAATGAGGATGTGGGTCTACCAGTATGTGAATGGCCCTGCATGTGAGCCAGATATAACACCCCAAGCAGCCCTGGAGTACACTGTATCTTTTACAAGAGTGGCTACACCTGCAGAAAGTCTGAGTCCATGTTACAATACAGGAGAAGCAATAGGTTCCGGTGTGGCATAAGGATATCTTATGAGCTGTGTGCTCATTCTTAACGTGAAGACCCCTAATAGCTGTCCTTTGCAGCCTATTTACTGCTTTGAGCCCCCTTGGGTTAACATTTACCCCATTTGTAAAACCACCAGCACCGAGGGGAGGGAGAGCCACAGAGCTCTGGTTGACATTGAATTCCAGCTTTATCTCCATCATTTTGTTCAGTTTGCTTTGAAGGTAAGGATGGGGAGAACTCCGTGTGCTGTAAGCGCCTCTGTGCCTGTCTGCCTTGGAACCCTTCAAGGGCACGGGACATCCCTCAAGTGGGCCAAATCCCCATTCGTTCTCTAGTCCCTGAACTCCGGGTCCTGTGGGGTGTCTATACTCAGCCGTGTGTCTTATCTGCTGTCTGTCTTCTGAGGCTTTGCGTCTGTCAGGGCTGGAGTGGTTCAGCCCTTGGTACTCAGACATACCAGACCCACTCATGGGAGCTGGTCCAGTCTGGGGATAATTTCCCACAATAAAGACACATCCCTCGGACCTCACTGCCCCCGCTGCCTCCATTAACGCTGTGCTCACACCTTGTCTGGGATTTTAAGGATGTCAAACTGCTGTAGATGACTCAATAAATGTCTTATCATTTTGCTTGGTGGCTTTAAATTGCTGAAAGTGGAAGACAAAGAAAAGAGAGATAACGGGGAGGGGACCCTCTCACCCCCACTCCCAGATCTGATTATCCCAGAGCCGGAGCAGTGTTGTCTGTTCTAGGAGAGAAGGATGAGAATGAGGTTGAGTGAGCTGTGGATGGAGAAGGAGAAGAAAGGAATCCCTGGCCTTAAAAGGACAATCATGTGGTGTGTGTGGAACTGGGCTCACCAGGGTGTCTAAAAAATGGAAGTGGCTTATGCCTCATGACCTTCATGTAGTTTGGTGGGAGCAGCCCCCAGATTCTGAAGCTTGCCCTCGGGGAGTGTTTCAGCTGAGCCCAGGTGTGCCCTTGGCTCTCAGTGCTCTACCCACAACATTGCTGGAGCGGCAGAGAGCCACCCACTTTGTCACACCAGGTAACGGATTCTAAGTGGCTCTCATTTCCTTAAGAGCCTATTAATTGTTATGATTCTCCTGCTCGTTACATTAGTCATATTTTAATTGCCAGCCACAGAAAGTCAGAAAAAAAAGAGTCATAGAATTTGTGTCAGGGTGAACAAACAAGAAGGGTTACACGAAGCTACACGCCATGCCCCAAGGCTGATGACCAGGTTGTTGTCACAGCAGCTGCTACCTTCCCACCGGTGAGTCTGTTATGCTGGGGTCTTGACATTGCAGTTGTCACTGCCTCTGAAGTCCATAGCTTGGGACATTTCACCAACAGAGCGTCCCACAGGTAGCATCTGACTCCTTTGCAGGGGCAGGTCTTGCCTGCAGGCCTGGCATTTTCCTGGATCCTTTTGAGAGCAGGTCAGGGTTACACATCTGGACACTTTAAAAATCATTCCAAAGTATTAAGGAGGTCTGAGGATATGAAGCACTGATCACAACGGACTGGAAGTCTACAGCCGTCTCATAGCTAGCTCCCTCCAGCCGTCAGACCATGCTGAAGTGAAGCCTATGAGATAAATGGCAAACCAGCAGATATCAGCCTTCCACCTGGATAGGCCCTAGAGGCCTCTAGCAGGCTGGTGTGTTCTGCTTCTCGAGGCCACATCTGCCCTTCTCCCCTTTGGGAAGATGGATGGTCCATGTCCCAGGACTCATTTAACAGATGCCTTGATCTGATAGTTAATCACTCAGTGGGCCATAATCTGTTGGCCGCTCCCTCAGAAGACTTTCCTAGAGCTGTCCCCATTTGACTAGGACAAAAGGAGGTTCCATATTTCATTCTAGAGGTCATACTCAAGAAGTAAAAGTAAAGAGCCAAATGTAAGTTGGAAATCTTGAGTTCAGTATTAAGGTGGAATTTCTTGGCAAATGTAAATATCAAACTACTTAGATCATGGGAGTTAAGTACCTTTGTCCCATACCCACTCCCCAACACTGAAGACTATCCAGCCATTTTCTTTCATGCCTTATTTCCCTGAGCTCAGGTTTTTCCCAGGTCACTCCTGGTTATTCTTTGGCAACAAAGGAACCCAGTGTTCTCAAGCTTTGGCTGAACCGGAATCACCACACCTTGCTGGATCCACCTGCACGGTGTCCGATGCAGCATGGCTGAGTGTGGGTTCAACAGTTTCCTGCTGCTGCTTGGAGGAAGCACTGTAAGATCTGCTCCACCCATCCTACCCGAGGGTGTGTGGCTGGACACCCTGGCCTGTTTGTGAACCTCGGATATGGGCAGTGGTTCAGTTCCTGGGGGTAGACAGAAAACAGACACTGGCAGCATGAGGCCCCTGCCTGTTTCAGGTCCAGAAGGTCCACAAGAAAATTGGCCTTTAGGTGTTTTTGAGGCTAAGTTATCATCTCTGGATCCTGTAGACCACCAGAGATAATCTAAGGATCCAGACCCAAGGGTTCAAATCATCTTGAGTGTGTGAGCCATTTTGGAGAAAATTAGGGTCAAATTCAGAGGTCATAACCGAAAACTCACAATAAAAAGTGGCCTAAAGGAGTCAGAACTTTATTTTCCTCACATTAAATCTGGAATGCAGAGTCCAGAACTGCTACTGTGGCTTCATGGTGTCCCCCTGACTCCCAGGGAGCATCTCTTTGCATGCGCCTCCCAATCTCAAAGTCAAAATGGCACTGAGAACTCTGGGTGTCACTAGACTAAGAGTGAAGGAAGATAAAACAGGTTCTTTCCTGCTTTTCTCCCATTGGCCATTGTTTAGTCACATGAACACCCCCCCCCCTCCTGCACAAGGCAGGTGTCTTAGTCAGTATTGCTGTGAAGAGACACCATAGCTGAGTGGTAGTGGCACATGCCTTTAATCCCAGCACTTGGGAGGCAGAGGCAGGTGAATTTCTGTGAGTTTGAGGCCAGCCTGCTCTACAGAGTGAGTTCCAGGACAGCCAGAGTTATAATAGAGAAACCCTGTCTTGAAAAACCAAAAAGAAAGGAAGGAAGGAAAGAAGGAAGGAGGGAAGGAAGAAAGAAAGAAAAAGAAAGGAACACCATAACCACAGCAACTTGTATAAAAGAAAGCATTTCATTGAGGCTGGCTTACAGTTCCAGAGGTTTAGTCCGTTGTCAGTATGGTGGGATGCATGGTGTCATGCAGGAAGACGTGGTGCTGGAGAAGTAGCTGAGAGTTCTACATCTGGACCTGCAGGCAGAAGGAACAGAGAGACATTGGGCCTGGCCTGGGCCTTTGAAACCTCAAAGCCTCCAGTGACACACTTTCTCCAACAAGGCCACACCTGATAATCCTTCTCAAGTAGTGTCACTCCCCAGTGCCTAAGCATTCAAATATATGAGCCCTGGGAGGTTATTTCATTCAAATCACCACAGCAGGCAAACTAACACACTCTCTATTATCCTGTAAAGGAAAAGTGTACACTGACTGTAACACTATCATACTTTCAAGCCCCCAGTTCTCTGGCAAGTCTGGTGGTAGTCACCTGGCTCCTCCCAGGATGGCTATCTGTAGATCCCACTTTATTTGAAATAAACAGGGAGGATGCAGTGCCCTAGCTGGATCACAGAATGACCCTGAAGTCCCTCAGGAACTGGCTGTTCCCACTCTCTGTCTCCTCACTTAGATCAAGGGATGGATACAAACTGTAGTGTTTTGGGTTACATTCATTCTTTGAGATTCTTCAAATGTTTTGTGCTGTGGGAACGTCTGTACTCATTAATCACTTCTACTTAGGGTGCTCTTCGGAGATAGCTCTTTTGGTGAGGAGAATGAGCATCATAATTGCGGTGAATGCACGATTGTCACCTTAAGAAGACTCACGCCAAATGCTTCTTAGCCTCTGCCTTTGTTAGGTTGCCCCCTAGTGGAAAGCACTGTGCAGTTCACACTGGTGAGTGTCTCGGAGTGGTCCCCTGCTGTCATGACTCATGTTTTCCTGAGTCAGTAACAAGGAAAGAAACAGAATGTGATTTTCCTTAGGAGGTCAGTGTCAAGAAGAAAATGAAGCAGGGCAATCCTGCTGCCGGGGAGCTGTCTTAGAGTGGGTGGCCAGAAAGCTGGGGATGCAAGAATTTGACATTGTAATGTTCTGAACTTTGCGACTTTATTAGGGTCTCCAAAAAGATCAGAGGCGAGAGCATCTCAAGTAGAGAGCTACCGCAAGTGAGTGCCCTGCTGTTTGAAATGAGGCTCACTCTGGGGTGCGATGACTTCCTACATTATCATAATAAATTCCTACGGGCCTGGGAAAGGGCTGGAAGACACCTGATATCTGTTCTCTCACAATTCTGGAGGCTAGACATCAAGTCAAGATGCTGTTGGGCCCATGCTCTGACTGAAGGTCCTGGGGAGGATGTTCCATTTTTTTTTTTTCTGAGTTTCCTATCTTGCTGGAGATTTTCTTTTAGTGTTCCTCGGCTCGTAGATGCATCACCTCGATCCTCTTTTGCCACCACATGGCTTTTTCTATGTCTGTGTATCTGTTTTAAAGCTCACCACAATCCAATGTGACCTCAACTCATTTTTTTTCCTTCGGAGACTTATTTCTAAATATGGCTCCATCCATAGACACTCAGACTTCAATATACCAATTGGAGAGACAAAACTTACCTTTGGGAATGAGCAGAGGTTTGCAGCTTCACCGGCCGAGCTGGCACACTGGGCTTATTTGGGCTATGTATAGAGAAGAGTTGTGGCTGAAGGGAAGTAATGGCAAGAACTCAAGCTAGGAGTCTGGAGGCAGGAGCTGAAGCAGAGGCCATGGAGGAACACTGCATACTGGCTTGCTCCTCCCAGTTTGTTCATATTACTTTCTTGTACAACTCAGGGCTCCAGTGGGCTGTGCCCTCCCATATCAACAATCAACCAAGAGAATGGCCCACAGACGTGCTTATAGGCCAATTTGAGGGAAACAACCGCAACCCTGGTTGCCAAACTGGGCCTCGCCTCTAGGCACAGTCCATAACACAGGCAGGGGTCGGTGCAGGAATCCCAAGAGCTTCTTGTCCAGCACCACAGACAGCTCCATGGCTCTCAGCCTCCTGGAGCGTTCTGTGTGTTTGACAGCTGTGAATACGGTGGATGCAGGTTCTATGGGGTCTGAAACTCCTATTGTCCAGGGCTTCCTCTTTGACACAAAACCAGGCAAAATGATGGCTTTTAGTATGATTAAAAACTGACAATAATTGTAAGCATACCATTTTTTTTTGTATTCTTTTTTTTTTGTTTGTTTGTTTGCTTTTGTTTTTTAAGACAGGGTTTCTCTGTTGTAACTCTGGCTGTCCTGGAACTCACTCTGTAGACCAGACTGGCCTTGAACTCACAGAGATCTGGCTGCTTCTGCCTCCTGAGTGCTGAGATTAAAGGCGTGCACCACCACATCCTGGCCATTTCTTTTGTATTCTTTATTGAACAATTTTATGTCATTGTCTATAGTTAATTGAATTACAACTTAGTCCTAAACTTAATTAAAATGGAAGTTTTAAAAAATTGATTGGCCTCTATTCCAATGAGAACAGAATCCTCCAATTAAAAGTATACATGCACAGCAGGCAATGGGATTTGTCTTGCAGAATAGAGTCTGGCTCTACACATGTCTTTGTTTACTTTCAGTATCAGAGGACACCTTCAAATCATGATATCCCACAATTGCTGGCCCTCTAGCCCTGTGTATCGTAGGGAATAGAGCATAATAACCTAACTATAAAGTGAAACTGTCCTAGCCACCCCTAGTCAGGTGTTCCTGACTGTACATGAAAGTAAGATGAACAAGCCATGAGAAGCAAGCCAGTCTTCCTTCATCCACAACCCACAGCCTGGATGCATCTCTGACAACTTCTTTTTGGACTGATCACCAAACTGGACCTTACCACAAAGTTACAGAGGGTAACAAAGAGCATTGACAATTTCTTGAAACGCTTAGGAGCCTATGGGATCCCAATTGGCTAACAACCATCTCTTTTTCTGAGACGATCTATTCTTGGTACTGGGTTTTTATTTGCCAATATGTTCTATTCTAGTTGGAGTATTGCTTCTCCATTGTTGGGCAGCTCCATTAAAACTCTTTATATATGTACAAAACTTAGGAAGCTACTATAGCAGTAGGTTTCTATATGGCTTTTTCAAAGGACTATACATGTCAGCTATCTCTCCCAATATTCCTTCCTCTAGCCTGCTCTCCCATCTTCCTACCTCAATTTGAAACATTACAGATAGAATTTGGAGTCTCCAGTGTCCTCTTGTCTCCTTTCAGAGTCTAACAAGAGCTTAGTATGCATCCTTCCCATTTCTGTTCCTAAGGAGGATCCCAAGGGTAAAGTCAAGGCTCTTAGGAAAGTTTTAAGCCAGGGAGTGATGCTTCCTTTATATGTCAAGGTCACTGAGTGCTGATAGAGAAGGGGGTAGGATGGGAGGTTTCTGGGGATTGTAGGCAGGAGGATTGTCTCAGAGTGGAGCTGGACCATCAGGGATGGAAACTGAGCGGGTATAGGGATTTGGAAATAACTAGCAGAGGGTGCTTTTCAGTCCAGTGTGGCGAGGGCAAGCACCTGGCATCAGGCTCCTGGCTAGAGCCATGGGAGGTAGATGTTCTCTTAAGGAGATAGGTAAAGTTGCCACAGGGAGGTCAATGTTCAGTCAAAGGTCAGTCGGAAAAGGGGGAAGGCATTTCTGATACTCTAAATATGGAGCCATCAGAAGGAACCATAAGCCTACAGAATGCTGGAAAAGCTAAGGACCGTATTTTCGGTGCTCTTAACTCTCAGCACCAAAGTGAGTGTTCACACTCTCTCAGAAATGAATTCTAATGTCATCAGTAAAGCAATGGTCTCAGGAACTGGCCTTGGAACCTTGGTGGTCCCTGAACAGGAAACAACACTCAATTCCAGCCAGTCTCTCACTTGCACAGCCCTGGGGTCGCATAGTTTTCTTGTCTCCAGGTCTCTGATACCCCCATGGGCCTCTTGATGAAGCGCTTTAACCATCCTCCCTATGGAGTGGATCCAGAGACAGCAAGTTAGGGGCTTTTCTGGGACTTAAAGGAAACCACCAAAGAGGTGACAAAGGTGGCAGATGAGGGACTTACAGTGACAGGAACAAGTAAGTCCCCGAGGAGGAGGGAGCGGTCATGTGGGTCAGTTGCTGATAAAGGCTCCTGATGACTGGACAGGAAGAAGCAGTTGGCTACGAGTGGAGTGGCTTCGTTACAATCCCCCCACCCTCTCTGCCCAGGCTGGATGGGCAGGCCTCCAGGCTTGTAAGAATCAGAGTAGCATCCCAGGAAAAAGCTTAGACCCATGTGTGCCGTTCCACCCCCCACCCCCCAGGGCTACCACCTGGAAATCCCTTGTGATTGGCTGTGCAAGATATTGTCTGGGAAGTGGCGGTTTACATTCCTCATTGGGCTAGGCTGGTAGAGACAGGACTCCCCCCCTGCCCCCACTTCCTTCCCCATGCTCAGGACCTCAGGACCTCTGTCATCAAAGGCTTCCCAGATGGCCAGTGAGGAAGGATGGAGCCGGCTTAAGGGACAGAAGCTCTTGCCTCCACTTTGAATGGGGTCAGACTAGGGAAGGTTGGGACTGTGGGAGTTCTCTGGAAAAAGCCTGGCTTCTGTCATCTTCCAGGAAGGAGTGGACAGCTCCAGGCTTCAGAACAAGGGTCTGGAGACATTGGTATGTGGGAGAAGGGCCTTGCTTGGGAGGAGGTGGCTGTCCCTTGCCTCCTATTTTCCCAAAGTACGTTTCTGGAAAGGAATCATCTATTGAAGCAAAAGGGCTGCAGAGGAAGGACAGAGAAAGGACATACTGGTCGCTGATTTTTAACACACTTAAGTGAACACTCCTCTGTAGTTCACTCAAGTTATAAGACCTGCCCTTGACCTTCGAATGTTCCTCTTTGTGACTTTGAGTGGGTGCCCCCATCACTGGTGGGAGCAACATCTGGGGAGATATCTGCATGTTCTCACATGAGACCTGGGTCTCACAGACTGGCCCGGTGACGTGAGTTCTGAAACTGCTTGCAGCCTGGCCATAGGCAGCTCACATGGATGCAAGGGGTTAGAGGTCAGCCTTTGTGCTTTGCAGGTGGTCTAGTGGAGGACCCCGTCCTGTCATTTGACTATACCTTTGCACCAGGAACACAAAGAGACCCAAAACACCATGACAGGAGCACAGTGTTTTAACCCAAGGGGCTACCAAGGGAGGCAGAAAGCCTCACAAGCAGGAACTGGGACTCAATTCCTCTCCCAGCAGGTTCCCTTGTCTAACAGCGCAAGACACATAGGTCTGCACTGCCCTCTGCTGGCCACTTTGTTGATGACAGGTGCAGCGCAGAGCCTGTCAGGCTGTCCCACACAGGGGCTGGTAAGGAGATAATGAGAGGCAAGAGGCAAGCTTCTAGGCTTGCTACAGTTAACACTGGGAGGAGGAGGCACACCTGAAATATTTTGTAAAAAGAATGTGACCCGCAGAACACTGCGGGGCTTTATTCTGACCCACCCTGGACTTCTGCTGACACACACGGTTGTATTTCTGTGTGATCACACAGAAAAATTATTTCGGGAGAGTACACATAAAGAGCATCCAAAAGTGTCTCTGGTGCCATTGAGGGGATGAATTTGTGTCTACGAGCTTTCACGCTTGATTGTGAGCGTGAGTATCCTCATCCATCGGGTCATGCCTTGGCTTTTCTTGGAGGGTATTTTTTTCATTTTCATTTTGAGGCTTTGGAGAACATGGGATGAGAGAAACGAGGGCCCTTTAGTTCCCAGGGGCTTACTGTTTGCTGGGAGGTTCATGAATGCAGCTGACCTGTGTACCTGTGGGCTCCTTATCTGTGAATGCAGGACACCTCAGACGGAAAATATTCTGGGAAAAGCGGTGCTCGGCAGCTACAGAATCTAGCCGATCTTTGCATACCACTCGAATTGGGCTGTCCTAAAAGGTCTAGACATGATTTAAGACACGCGTGAGGAGACACGTAGACAGTGTGGAAATACTACAGCACTGTGTACAACGGACCTGAGCAACCATGGCGTTTGTAGGGCAGGAACCAGTTCCCTGTGGATGTGAGGATCTCGAGGGAGGGCTGCAGCCTGAGGGAGGCCAGCAGAGAAACACACCCAGCAGATGCTGCTGGGAATGCCAGCTCCTTGGGAATGCTGGGCCAGCTTGGACCCCGCAGGTGTGGGCTTGTTCTCTTCTCCAGAGATTGCTGACTGGTGCCTGATGGGCGCAACCCCTTTCTCTGCCTTTCCGTTTCACATGTTTTGCATGATGTGGCTCAGCAAACAGGACAAGGAGGCTTATTCATTCATGCAAACCCTTCCAGACCTCAGCAGAGGGAACCATTGTCCTGGCAGGCACCATACTGGAGAGCTGAACTCTGAGCATCTCAGCTCCGGTGTTTTTATTGATTCAACTCCTCAGGTGTTCTATTGATACCACATGCAGGTCATTAGCAATCAAACATCCCCCACACAAATCCAATATCTGCAGATAATACAAAACACTAAGGCCTAGATAACTCTTCACCCAACAGTGGACAAAACAACTAAACTAAACACAACTAACTAAAACACAAAACAATACCACTAAAAATAAACTTCCCCTTTTTTTTTTGTATAAGACAATCAAAAATTGCTTTATCTCTACAACACAATTTAACAACATACCAGCAAAACTATTTACTAGAACAATCATAAAGGTTGCTAATGCAAAGGACCAAATGAAACTAAACATCTATCAAGATTTTCACAATGTCTTTGTACAGCAGAAAAACATTATCAATGTCCAGTTACCTGGAATTCACTTGCAATCTTCTGGGCTCCTCAAAAGAGCTTGGATCACTTCTCTGGCCTTGCCCTCTGCACAGTTTGTCTTCCAGCCTCTGGCTGGCTTCACTCCACTGCCTCTGCTGTTCTTGGTGGTTGTCCCATGGTACTGGCATCTTTAGAACTGCTAGGATCTTCTGCTGCAACTGGGCTGCACTTTCACCAATAGCCTCTCCTGGGCTCTCTTCATGGTGCCAAGCCTCAACTTCTCTGTATGACCCCTTCAACCTGGGCCTTCAACTGCTACTGAGGCTCCACCTTCACCAGTGGCCTCTACTGGGCTCTCTTTGTAGTGCCAAACCTCAGCAGCTCTCCATGACTCCTCATGCCTTCAAAACTGGCACCACCTGGGTGACTCTTACAGTACCAAGTTCAGCTACCAGCACGAGATACAACCTCAGCCAGTTCTGGAAGACAGCTTCTGTGTGCTGACCCTGAGGAAACACTTTCTATATTTTAAGATAGAGTCTGGTTTGCGGGAAAAATAACTGGTGATCTTGTCTGCAGGAAGAATTTCCTTGTGGGGTGGAGTTCTCATCACTATAGCAGATGTGTCTTGTCAGGACTGCCTCACTTCACCAGTATCTGGACGGGTTTGCACAAAACAAAACAAAACAAACTGGACTCTGCAAGGTCTGGAATTTCTTTTTGTTCTTCCCTGTCTCCAGGTTGTAGTAACTGGAGTGATGTCTTACCCCATGTTGCAGGCGCCATTTGTTGTAGCACACCGCTGGGTGGCTCAGCAAGGAAGACAAGGAGGCTTTTTCATAGGAGCAAATTCTGTCAGACCTCAGCAGAGGGAACCACTGTCATTGGCAGGTGCCATAGTCAACGGTGGAACCCCAAGCATCTGAGATCAGGTGTGTTTATTGATTCAGAACTCCTCAGGTGTTCTACTGATAGCACGTGCTGATCATTACAATCAAACATCCCTCACATGAATCCAACACCTGCAGACAATACAAAACACAAAGACTTAGGCAGACCCTCACCCATTAGTGTAAAAAACAGTATTTTAAACACAACTAAAAATCAGCTTCTATAACAGGGAGGGACAACTTTTTGTGGTTCTGCCTAATGTACAGGGTCAGGATGAGATCAATTGGCTTGGATATCTGTGCCTAGCCCCTTCTTCTGCCCTCTTTTCCTTCTTCATGTCTCAGTAGTACCTCTGAAGGGCACTAGCTCCCTCAATGACTTGCTGCAGGGTTAACACACCACCAGGGAGTCCAGATGCAGACACCTGCTGTCCTGGCCTCCCAGAGAAAATATGTGTAGTTGCAGGATGGGGAAAGCTTGCCTGGAAGGCTAGGGCAGCTTTATGTCCGATGTATTCATCTTGGTCTCTGTCTCCCCTGAACTCCGGGTACCTTTTTAGGCCTTGAGGAAACGGAAGCAAATGTGACAAAGTCTGGATATTGTTGCTCCCAATTATGTTGTCATGGAGAGGGAAAGACACAAGAAAGCAAATAACCAGCGAAGTGAGTACCGTTAAGCTCTTCAGTCAGGGTGGAAGTCTGGACACAGTCAGTGTCACCAGTGCTCTTTCTGTGTTTTCTAAAGCCTTGACCCTGAGGAGTCAGGTGGCCAGTTCATCCCTGTTCCCATGGCTGCAACTCCTCAACGCTCAGAATCTGTTCCATTTCTGTTGCAGGCTCTCATTTTGAATGGTGATATTAGTGCTAAACATTTCTTAAAATGTTTTTAAAATTTCTAAAAATACAATCCTTCCAAAGGCTGTGTCTGGGCTCTAAGAACATTCCAGGCTTTCCCAATAACAGTAAAAACATTTCATTTGATTCTGGCTTCAGAGAAGAGGGACTGTCTACAGCATGGCTTCTTAACTGTGGGTCACCACCCAGATGGGGTCTTGGAATTGAATGTGAGGGTTTTGAACAATTTGGCAGCAACCAGAGGATTCTGACCATGCAACAAACCCAAACCAATTCCAAACCAATCATGCAATGCATTCGAGGCGTTTCTGGAGCACTCACCGAGGTTATGTTGGGAGACTTCGCTGCTGCCTTGCTTCTGAACGTGTGTGTGCACTTTGCACTGTGTTTGCTCTCGTTTGTGGCCAGACTATACCAGTGAATGCTAGCTGAAACATCTCAGCGAAGTTTCTGCTCTTAAAGAAACACACGTCTTAATTATGGAAAATAAAGACCAAATATTTCCTTACCACCACTCCTCAGTGTGTACCAAATCAGTCAAATCATCATTTGACTCATTCACTAAGACCAGTGGGAAAGTGGGGAATGTCACAGGCCCCCAGACCTTAGCACAACTGACTCCATGATGGAAGTGCCATTCAGATTGAAAGACTCAGCATGTAGACAACACCACCCGGCAAAGCTGAAACAAAGGCCTAATCCATCAAAATCCATAGTTATGGAAAAGTCTCTACATGTATTAACCTTGCTTTTTGGCTTCTGTAGTTCTGCTCTGGCTAATTGTTCTTGTTAACTGAAGTATGTCAACGCAGAACATGGATGTTGTGCTTAAAAGCTCACCCTGAGAAAGGCTGGGACCTACACCAGGATCCCGAACACTCAAGCTAATAAAGACTTTCTATTGGCTTCAACCTATGTCTGAGCAGTCTTCTCTGGTGAATACCCCACAATAAAATATGAGTCAACTCTGAGCACACTGAAAATGCTCTGTCTTACAACATCAAATATTCAGCCAAGACTTAATTCTTTATCTAAGAATGAACAAGTACATCTACCTCATTTGCATGCAAATTCGCTTGCCTTTAATAAATTATAAAATTATATGTATGCCAAGAAATTTGCTTTAGACTAGATCTCTTTATGATTTATTATTAATAAAAATATTAATAAAAATATTATTAATAAAAATTGATTTGAACATCTAATTTTTTTCTTTTTCTGAAAATAGATTTTGTTTTCATACAATATATTTGGATTATAATTTTCCCTCCCTCCAATTTCTTCCAGTCCCTTTCTACCCTCCCTCCCATCTGGATCCATATCCTTTCTGTGTCTCCTTAGAAAACAAATAGGCATCTAAGGAATAGTAATAATAAAATAAGATGAGATAAATTTAAAAAAACAAATCAGAGCCAAAGAAAAAGCACAAGAAACACATATAAGATGCTCACTCATGCACATGTGCACACACACACACACATGTTTGCTCACCACTCAGGAATTTAAAAAAAAAAACCTTAAAGCCAGAAGCCTGACTAACTACTATCTATCTATCTATCTATCTATCTATCTATCTATCTATCTGAAAAACAACAACAAAGCAAAAAAATGAGACAAAGATGGCAGTGAGTCCCTTTTGTGTTGACTGTCTACTGCAGTGCGTGGGTTCTACCATTAAGAGTGCTTTGTTTCTTCAGTGAGACTCCTTTGGAGAAAACATCATTTCTCATTTGCAAGTGTCTATCAATTGGAGACAGCGTCTGGGTTAGGGATGGGTGTGTGTCTACTTCTCCTTTCTGCTCTAGGGTCTCAGCTGGTGCACATAAAGGTGGATCTTCCCAACTCAAAGGTAAGTCTTCCCATTTCAAATGATTTAATTAAAGAGAATACTTCACAGGCATTTTAGTTAATTCCAGATGCAGTTAAGTTGACAACCAAGAATAGCCATGTAGAGAATTCTCAAAAAGCTAAAAATAAATCTACCATATTA
This sequence comes from Cricetomys ansorgei, assembly GCA_026225945.1. Lineage (NCBI taxonomy): Eukaryota > Metazoa > Chordata > Mammalia > Rodentia > Nesomyidae > Cricetomys > Cricetomys ansorgei. Next base: position 593,698 of record JAMJFZ010003950.1, read on the forward strand.
TCCTGGCTATACCACTTCTTGGCATATGCCCAAAGGATTCAACATCCTAAGCCACATTGAAATGGTGCCTGAATTAAAACCCCAATGCACCATGAGGTTGCAAGATAAAGAATTTAATTATGGCAGCTAGTCCTCAGCCTGCTTGGGAGAGAATGGGCACTTCCAGAGCATTTCTGTTCTCTCTTATACAAAGCTTGTTGCTGGGGAAGTAGAGGGAGGGAGTGGTTTACAAAAGCCAATCAGAATGCAGTCAGCAAAAACATAAAGTTTGAAATTAACAGTTTTGGTGGAGACAGGGATGTAGGTGGGATGCAGTTAATCCAGCAGTGACTTTAGACAGATGTTATCTCCTCCCTGCTGTCCTGAGGGCTGACACTTGGACCTTGGACCAGCAGTTATACAGATGTTATTCTTTTGTCTTGGTTTACTGATTGCTAGATGGAAAACTTTCATATTGTGAGAGCCAGCAGTTTGTTCATTCATAATGGAGAAGCAGGTCACTCCTTTAACCAGGGCAACAGGAAAAAACAAGTTATATAGAAAAACAAGCAAGCCAGTCATCCAGGAAGAGGTTACAAATAATTAATTTAGCTGTAGATTTGCGTTCAAAGCCATTTACTCCTTTCTTAATTCAATCATGGTTCTCCTCCTGGAGACCTGAAGTGCCTCTTTACAATCTAGTCTTAAGCCTAGAACTGGAAGGCTTCAGCCTCAGCCTCCACACAATCTAGAACATTTAAGCCTAGAGACTTACTGCTGACTCAGCCACTTTGACTAGCTACTTTTGAATTCATAGCTGTACTGAATTCAACTGACTCTTCTGGTTCAATTGAACTCACTGTCTGTTCTGGCTCCAAGCTGACTGGTTCAAACTGATCTTCTGAGATGGCTGACTGTTTCTGACCAAACTCTCTTCTGACTCTGGAACACTCTGGCTGACTCCTGCAAGTTCTCTGACTGCACTGTTCTGCTCGGGTTTAAACTGACTCACTCTTCCTATCTGATTACTGACTTCTTTTGCTGAGCTGCCTGTGTCTCTAACTCAAGAGTCCTCTTTTGCCCCTGTGTCTTGTCCCTCTTTGAGCTCTCACTGTTCCATAATGCCTCTCTAACTTTGTGCTCTCTGAGCTTAGAGCCTGCTTTTTCTATCCCTAGAGTTGGGCGTGTCCTCATTCTGACTCACTCTGCCAACTCTTCCTCTGATTCGTCACTTTGTCTACCCTTCACTCTGACTCATCTCAGAGGTCACTTCCTATATGACACTGACTCCTTCTGAGTTCTGCTTTCTGTCTCTCAAGTGCTGGGATTAAAGGTGTGGACCACCACTGCTTTCTGGATACTGGGATTAAAGGTGTGTACCAACATTCTTTCTACCCTAGAGCAGCTGCACTGATGGATTAAAAGACTAAACATTTCTCTACAATTAATAAAGTCACTAAATGTAGCTAGGCTATAACAGACACCTAGGCTGTTTCTACTCCGTGGCTACTGTGAGCAGAACAGTAATAAACACTGAAATGGTGGAATCCTTTGGGTATAAGCCCTAGACTTGTGTAGCTGTATCATTTGATAAATCTTTTTCTAACCCTTTGAGGAACCTCCCCACTGAATTCCATTGTGGCTGCACCAGTTTGCACTCTCACCAGCAGTGAATAACTATTCCTGGAATTACTTCACATCCATTTTAGCATTTGATGTTTTTGTTTTTTAAATCTTAGCTTCTCTGACTGGAATGAGATAAAATCCCAAAGTAGTTATAATTTGAATTTCCCTAATAGCCAAGGATATTGTACATTTAAAAAAAGTTTCTAAGACACTCGAGTATTTTTGTTTGAGAATTCTCTGTGTAGTGCCATTACCCCATTTTAAAAATCAAGTTAGTTTCTTGATGTTTATTTTTATTTTTTATTTTTTGAATTCTTTATAGATTCTAAATATTAACCCTCTATCAGATGTACATCTATTAAAGACTTTTTCCTATCTGCTGCTTCTGCATTCACATGATCTTGTCCTTTGTAGTACAGAAGCTTTCAGTATCACAGGATCATATTTACTAATTGTTAGTCTTAATGCCTGTGCTATCAGGTTTCTGTTCAGAAAGTCATTTCCTATAATTTTATATCCACTGTGATGTATGAAAGCAGGAGTTATGCAAATTCTTGCCAGCACCTCATGCTGTTGGGTCTTTTAAGAGCTGTTTGTTTTTGTTCATCCTCAGGAAATAGGACTGAATACCACAAACTGGACAATGGATTCAAGAAGTCCAGGAGCATGGTGCTAGAATATTCTCATTTTCTGGTGGAAATCTCATGTCAGGAAGTAGGAGGGAAATGGACACATGCAAACAATGACCAAGGGGTGATCCAGGCTTGCTTTCTAATACCTCACTCTCTAGACTTCTAACACTGTTCTGGGAGGTGCACTAATTCCCTTCTTGAGCATGAAGCCACTATGACTTAATGCCTCTAAAGTCCCTGACCACATCTTTAATAGATGTGATGTTGGCTGCTGAATGGAGGAAAACTGTCTTCCAGACACAGCACTTTCTTTTTTTTTTTTTAATTTAGTACAATACTTTTATTAATTCTTTGAGAGTTTCACACAATGTACGTTAATCACATTCATATCCCACTCCTCCCCCTGACTCCTCCCAGATCCACCCCTTACTCTAATCCTCTCCAAACTTCATATCCTCTTTTTTTTTTTTTAAATTTTTAGTAACCTATGAAATCCAGTTTGTGCTGCCTACAAGCTCGTGGTATGGACTGACCCAACTGTCAACAGCACCTCAGCAACAGGTGTGCGTGTGGGGACTCACGAGTCCCTCTCCTGGCCCCGCTGGAGTGTTTACTGACTTGGTCTTCTGCAGTCCCTATGCGGGCGACTGTAACTGCTGTGAGTTTTGAGTGGTGCTGTCATGGCCAAAAGTCACTGTTTTGTTCTAGTCATCCCTAAACTCTGGTTCTTACAATCTTCCTGCCTCCTCTTCCATGATGATCCCCAAACCCCTTCTTTTCTGCGTGTGTGTGTGTATACTTATGTGTGTGGTATGTGCATATGTGTGTGTGTGCGTGCGTGTGCTTGTACCTATGTACCTGTGTGCGTGTGTGTGTGTGTGTGTGTGTGTGTGTGAGAGAGAGAGAGAGAGAGAGAGAGAGAGAGATCTAGCTGTCCCATTTGAGTCTGAGCATCATTCTCTTATTCTCTGTATTTTGATCAGTTGTGAGTTTCTAAATTAATCACAGTCGTCTGCACAGAGACACTTCTCTGCAGAGATCTAAAAGCTGCACTATCTGTGGGTAGAGAGATACGAATTTAGTGGGCAGTTTGATGCTATGCTCACTTAGCAGAAAAATGGTAGGTGTACCCCTGGGTTCCATGAGTTCCCCAACCATGGGTTTCTGGCCAGATTTACACTACCACACATACATTTTCTCTTACAAAGCAGACCTTAAATCCAGTCAGAAAGTGGTTGGTTACCCCCATAGATGTGTATCACTATTGCGCCAGGGCATACCTTGATACACTGGTGATTATTGTAGTTAACAGGGCTTACAGCTGGGTCAGACTCTTCATGAATTCCCTCCCAGCAGTCCACATAGCACTTTCCAGTACTGTGATAGGGATCCAGCAGGCAGGAATTTTCCTGGTTGGAATCAACTTGATTTCTTCATGTCTAGTGATCAAATTGTGTGATGTCTTCAGCAATAAGGTCTTGCAACCAAGGTATGGTGGGAAACTAAGAGCAGTGTTAAACCATGGGGAAAACATAGATGTCCACCAACTGATGATAAGGACAATATGTTACCTATACACAATGGAGTTCTATACAGCTGTAAAGAAAAAGGAAATTAAGAAAATCTATAGGTAAATAGAACTGTAAAATATACAGAGGCAACCCAGACATGGAAAGACAAATGTTGCCTCCATTTCTATGTGGCTCCTACCTTTGAATCTGTAGATTTATAGTTTAACTTGGAGTACCCGTAGAAGCCACAAAGCTAGAAAGAGGACATTGGCAGATGGCAGGGAGTGGGTCTTAAGGAGTGGAGGATGATAGAGCACAGATATGAAGGTGGAGGGGAATACTGGAGAGAAGGGTTAGAAGGGAAGAGGGGTAGGAGGTACAGCATTCATCTATTCTTCATTCTTCATCAGATGGGATTTACAAATATTCTTAAATATTCTTCCTCAGTCTGTCACCATTTTCCTAACAGCATGTTTAGAATCAATATTTTAAATTTTTTACAAAGCCCAGTGAATTATTTTCCAGTTCTTTTTTTTCTCTTTTTTTGCTAATTTTGTTTTCAGAGACTATTTTTGTACATAGGAAACAGGAAGATTTTGAAGAATGTTGAACAGGGGAGCAGCATATTGGAAGAGACATTAAAACAAAAATTGGTTCAATTGTAGATAATAAAAGGATTGAAGTAGAAGTGAATTTTGAGTAAGAAAAATTAGTTGTTAAAATGAATTAGATGTGAAATAAGGGTTTAGGGAGTTATAAAAACCATAGCTTTAAGTATTAAAATTTCACCTCTCTGCTCTATTGTGGGGACTGGAGTAGAATTCTTTATGGCCAAGGCGAAAAGACATCAAAGGGAGCCATAAAGACCTCCGACCTGAGATCGTCCTGTTTGCTCAATCGTATGTAGCTGCCTTTCAAGTGTACTCCTTTTTGTGAGTTACGGTTTCTGAGTCAGGAAATACATCTCTCTACAATGTATCCCTCCCCAGTAATGTTTATACGGACTGAATATTCTTAAAGCAGAAATTCCAAATAAGAAATGCTCCCCACCCCAAATTTGAAAAATTTAAATGTCAACCTGAGGCCAAATTATAAAAACTGTTGCATAAAATTACCTTCCCTCAAATACGTTTAAAGGGTGTTAGTGAGATAGGACCAGTGGAGAAAGATGCCCAAGGATCTGAGTTCAATTCCCGGGATACACAGGGTGGAAGGAGAGAACCAGCTCCAACAAGTTATCCTCGGGTGCCAGCACCCCACCCCCCACTAAATAAATAAGTAAAAATGTGAAGAATTACGAGCAAAAATTTGTCTTCAGCTTTTATGTACAAGGTGCATATGAAACACACATGATTTCTATGCTTAAATTGGCCCTTACGACCTAGATATCTTGTCATGTATATGCAAGAATTCTAAATCCTCAAATACTATAAAATCTGAAAGATTTCCGGTCTTAAGTTCAGATAAGGGCTACTAGAGATGTATCCGTCAGCAGTTGTTACATCACAAACTGTGTGAAAACTCAGGGTCTTAAATCACCATTCTTTACTTGGCTCACGAGTCTCAAGATTGACTTCTGGGACTGGGACCAGCAGGAACAGTCTTCTGGATTTTGCCACGTCCTCTTGAGCAGCTATGGATGGCTTTATGATCTCGGCTGAATGCGGCACATCATGGTGATTTGTCTAGGAAGGCTTGTCCTTGCTCTACCACAGTAGCTCAGGGCATTTCCTCAACAGCTGGCAGGGATCCAGGAGAACAGAAACCTTTAAACCGAGTCTGCTCCAGGTTCAGGCTAAATGTCCTCTACTGTATTTTGTTAATGGAAAAATGTCAAAATACAGCCCCATTCAAAGGGGAAGTGGAGGGAGGGGATAACCCCACTGGGTTTGGGAAAGAATGCTTTTGAGGCATGGACACTGTTTGTGTGTGATATCCTTGGAAAGAAAAGTATTCCAGAGTGTCCCCCCCGCCCCCCGTTTCAAGTTTGTGGTGATGTAATTACTTGTGAGACTAACTTTTCATCATTACATGATTGGGGTCTTTAAACATGAAGTCCATTTAGGATATAACTTGGAACTCCCAACTCCTGTTGCTTGCTTCACACAAAAATGAGCTGCTGTAGTATCATCACGGACGGTGCTTTGCTCCAAGCGTTAAGTAACGACTGACCGTCCCCAGAGTTCTCCATTAGGGTACTTGTTGGAAACAGCTCCTGTAATTTTCAATAGTGCTTTATCTATGAGATGATCTTCCTTTTAGCTGTGCTGGGCTTTCGGATGCATTAATATAGCTTAATATCTCTTCCTGTTGCGTATCTAATTAAAAGCTTGTTGGATTTTCAGAGAAGAAATCATGTACCCAAGGACTGGTAATAAAGTCTGCTAATAACCGGGAGAAAAAGATCACCGTGGGACCACATCAACCAGACACAAGGGATCAGGCACGGAGAGCCAGCCTCCTGAGAGGGCCACTGCTGCCCAGGTGAGACGAGGGTCGATGTGAGTCCTGTTCCGCCCTGGACCGGGGCTCCTGACTCTCGGGAGAGGAGCTCATAACATTGCCCATCCGCCTTCTAGCTTCTTAAATCCCTCAGTCCACTCCTCTGCCCTCGGCCACGCCTGTCCTCACAGCAGGTAATGCTGCACTTGTAAAACTGGGCCACTAGATGGCACCAACTCTGCACTAAAGAGCTCTCTGACCTGCACAAACCCTTTGGAAAGGAAGTCTCTTAGCATTGTTAATTCCCCTCCGCTCAGTTTCTCTCTTTCTCCATCTCATGCCATTAAAAAATTTGAGATTCCACCTTACACCTGTCAGAATGGCTACGATCAATAACACAAGTGATAGCTCATGCTGGCGAGAATGTGGAGCAAGGGGAACACTCTTTTATTGTTGGTGGGAGTGCAAACTTGTACAGCTACTGTGGAAATCAGTATGGCGATTCCTCAGGAAACTGGGAATCGTCTTAAGACCTAGCTAAACCACTCCTGGGCATATACCCAAAGGACACTTTACCTTACCACACTTGCTCAACTATGCTCATAGAAGTTTTACTCATAATAGCCAGAAACTGTTGACAACCTAAATGCCCCTCAGCTGAAGAAAGGATAAAGAAAATGTGGTACATTTACACGACGGAGTATTACTCAGCTATTAAAAGAAACGACCGCATGAACTTGCAGGCAAATGGATGGAATTAGAAAAAAATTATCCTGAATGAGGTAACCCAGTCCCAGAGAGACAAGCATGGTCTATCACTTTTAAGCAGATACTAGCTGTTAAGTAAAGGAAAATTATACTATAATCCACAGACACAGAGAGACTATGCAACAAGGAGGGTTGTGTTAATTTTGCTGGGAAGGGGAAATAGAACAGATGTTGCAGATGGACTGGGACAGGGTGGGAATGGGAATGGGAGTGACCAGGCAGGGAGAGGGAGATGGATGGACACAGTATAGGGAGTGACAACAGGAACTGAAGGGCATTTAGGGGGTGATCTGGAGATCTAGTGTAGTGGAAAGTCCCTGAAATCTATGAGGGTGACCCTAGTGAGGACCCATAGTAATGGAGGATAAGGAGCCTGAACAGGCCATCTCCTGTAACCAGCCAAGGCTTCCAGGGGTGGAACTGTGACACCATCCCAGCCACAAAACCTTTGACCTCTAACCTATGCAGCTGGCAGGATCTGCTGGGGCAGTGGAGGGACAAAACCCCATGTCAAGGAGAGAGCCCATGCCTGACACTGCAGGGCTGGCCAAGAACCGGAGACTAGATGATTCCTAACTGGATTCTGCTGTGCTCATAGATGGGTAATTATACCAATCATCACCAGAGAGGCTTCCTCTGGCAGCAGATGGGAGCAGGTGCAGAGGCCCAGGGCCATACATATAGCAAAGCTTGGGGGACCCCACAGAAGATGGGGGAGGAGGGATTGCAGGCACCATAGGGGTCAAAGACACCAAGAGAATACACCCCGTGAAGTCTCAACTGACCAGCTCGCATAGGGGCTCATAGGGACTGAAGCAGCAGTCCATATAGGTCTGTCCTAGGTCCCCCCCTACATATATCTTCAGGTTGTTAGGCTAGGTGTTCTTGTGGAACTCCTGAACACTGGAGTGGTGGGATCTCTGACCCTTTTCTTACCTGCCCTTGGGACCCATTTCCTCCTGCTGAGCTGTCTTGCTCAGTCTTGATGTAGGGGTTCGGCCCATCCTTGTCCCATATTGTTAAGCCCTGTTCGATTGGTAACTCTGGGAGGTGCTTATTTTTAGTTATGAAGTTTAGAAGTTTATTTTTAGTTATGTATAAAATAATTGTTTTGTACACTGTTGGGTGTGGAGCTGCCTAGGTCTTGTGTTTTGTATTGTCTGCAGGTGTTGCACTTCTATGAGGGATGTTTGATTGCTTATGATCTGCACCTGAGGAGTTCTGAATCAATGAACACTCCTGAGCTCAGACGCTCAGGGTTCCATTGCCCAGGTATGGCTCTAACCAGGACAGTAGTTCCCTTTGCTGAAGTTTGGAATTGCGGAATTGCACGTATGAAATACACCTTTTGTCTTCCTTGCTGTGCGACCACCATAGGTGTACAACTACAGGGAGGCCTGCTCTTTTTTGAGAAGATGTGAAAGGTGGGAGTGGGGGTAGTTGTGGGAGAGAGAGGAAATGGGAGGAGCTGGGAGGAGTGGAGGGAGGGGAAGCAGGGGTCAGGATGAATTGTTCGAGACAAGGAAAAAATAAATGAAAAAAAAATTAGATTCCTTTCAGCAGCGTGTTCACATAATTTTGGTGTTAGAGAAAGCATGTGTGTGTGTGATGTGTGTTTTCTGTGAGGTGGTGATGGCAGGGGTAAAATGGAAGGAGTTTGTGGGGTCACAAGGATTTGAGGGGACCTCCCTAAGGGCCTTGGCTTCACTGGACAATCCCTCAGTCTCATAGCCCTACCTGCAGCCGCTCCTGCCATTCACAGCAGGCTGCTCTCCAGGCGTCTCTCTCCAGTTCAAACACTAAATGTCATTCTCTTCTCCAACCTCCTGTTACACGTTTTCTTTTCTCTCTTTCATTGGAGTGACATTCTCACCCATAAAAACCATTGTCTCCCCCTACTTTCTTACACAGCTCCCACCCCCCAGCTTCCCTGTTGCCATCGATGCGGTCTCCCTCAGGTCTGCCCTTCCGTCTCCCCCTTCCCTCCACTGCTGCTGAATGACATTGTCTTTGTTTGACCACTCTTTGATTACATATGCCTTGATGCTGACACTAGGGACCCAGCAGTAACAACCCCAGCTGAACCCTTAAAGATGGTTCAAAGTTGGTGAGGCAAATGGAAACTGTGCTTTTTGAATGGTGATTTTGTCCCACAGGAACATTTAGCAATGTCTACAGACTTTTAGGGTTGTTAGGGAGGGAGCTTGCTCTTGGCACCTACTGAGGAGAGGACACCGCTCCTGCCACATATCTTAGGATGCACGGGGCAATTCCCCAACGATAGAGATTGTTCAGCCCTCAAATACCAAGGCTTTGGAGGGAGCTGGGAGTCTTACATCAGGGGGCAGGATGGAAGGTTCTAGCATGTGGAGTCCATTCAGGACACTTTGGGAAAATATGGATCAAGAAAGCTGTGGGACCATTGGTGGGGGATTTGGAGCCTTATAATCAGGGAATGAGAAGGCTCCATTTCCATCCCTGGTTTGAGTCAGTTCTTGTCTGAACCACTGGCATGTGACAATCCTTCTGAAATAAACTGGAATTAGTCATATTCGTTTATTAACAAATGTGTTGGATTTATAGGTTAACACTCTGTTCTGAAATGTTGCATCTTTTTTTTTAATGATCAGTGAAAGGCAGTTCCTCTAGCTGCCATGCTGGGCATGGGTAGAATCACTAGGATGTGGGGTTCAGTGGAAGAACTTTGGTTCTCAGGGTGACTGATGCCCTTGATCTCTGGTTTCTTGGCTGTCATATGGTGAGCAGGTCTCCTGTAAAGATGTATCCTGATGTCACGGGTGCAAAGCAATGGGACTAATTGGTCGTGGGCTGAAACTGTGAACTCCAAAATGTTGCTGCTTGTGGGTTCACTTCTCTTGGGGCTCTGTCACAGTGACCCAGCGAAGGGATGCTGAGAATGCGGTGATCGAGATGCCTGCCCAGGAGATATCGTTGTACCCATGGTTCCCGAGGTGTTTTCTTCCGAAATGTTACTGTCTCGTGTTTAAGTTCACAATACCTCTCCAATTAGCTTTTGTGTGTAGAGGGAGAAGGTGGGCGATGATCTTTTTCTTTGCTCTCCGACGCTTCCGTCAGCTCCTTGACAACCACACGTTATTTTTTTTTTAAAGTCACAAACTGCATTTATTGAAATGTAACAGACTCAAGAGGAAAACCACACGAGTCATAAGCATCAATATCTAGGAAACACGATGGTCACATGATCTCCACCTAGACCACCTGAAAGAATGCCCGTGCCCAGAAGCTGCGTCCATCCCTGGAGGAGTGACTAGCAAGCATTTGAAATAAGTAGATTTGTTTTTCCTGCTTTGGATTCTTTTGGTGGCCTTATCCTTTTGTTCATCGCCTGGTACCGGGGATTGAATCCAGGCCCTCACGCACATTGGGTCACCCTGCCAGTCACATAGGTTCATATGGAATCTACTCTTGAAAGTCTGGATTGTTTCACGTTGTATCTTATGCTCATGTTGCTACATGCACAGATAGTTCATTTCCATTGTTGTATTTTAAAAACGTCACACTGTCAGTTTATTTATCCATTCTTGTGTTCATAAATTTAGGCTGTTTTAGTTTTTGACTACTCCAAATAATATCAACATATGCATCTTTTAGTGCATATGTGTCTACACACATAGCCCAGTTGAATTTCTAGTCATACGAATATGTATGATAAGCTTTAGAGGGTAGTTTTCCAAAGTGGCTGTAAAACTTTAACTCCCACAGGACATCCATCTGGTATTAGTTCAAGTAGCGTCACCAGTGTTTCGCGTGAAACTATTCCTGTGGGTAAGCAATGATATGATGTGTTTCAGTGTGGTTTTAATAGTTATCCCTGTGTTGAATAATGAAGCTGGATATATTTTCTTCAGTCCTGGGGCTCAGCCCTAGGGTTCATACATGGTAGGAAAGCTATAATATATATGAAAAGGATCTATAGTGGGAGATAGATAGATTATAGATAGATAGATAGATAGATAGATAGATAGATAAACAGATAAAATAATAAAACAAATCTAAAAAATTAAGATTAAAAAAGCTCTGACACAACATTTGGAGACAAGGAACCTCAAAAGATGTTATTGATACCTACCCGTACCCCTAACCTGCTCTTTAGAGTTGTTTGTTTCTCCATTGAGACTACCTTGGCGAAAACTAAATTTTCATTTGCAAATGGTTATCAATTTGATATAGCTTCTGGGTTAGTGTTGGGTGTGTGTCCAGTTCTCCTCTCAGCTCTAGGACCCCATCTGGTACAGACCATGCAGGCCCTGTGCATGCTGCCTCAGCAATATGTGCATTGCTCCTGCTGTGTTTAGAAGGCCTTGATTTTTGGTGTCCGTTGGACAGGGCCTTAGCTCAAATCAGACATTGGTTGATTGCCCTCACAAGTTTTGAGCCACCTTTGTATTGCCATATCTTGTAATCAGGACACCATGGCAGATAGAAGGGTTTCTGGTTGGGTTGGTATGTACATTTCTCCTCTGGTAGGATATAGAGTATTTTTTTTGTGCCAAAAACACTAGCACATAGGCACAAAGGTTCCAGGTAGGCACCGCTTGACTTCTCTGCAATCAATGAGTTGTGTGGGTTTTATCTTCAAAAATAAGTCCTTACTATTAGTTTGTGGAGAACAACCTGTAGCCTTGGCTGGGTTGTTTGGGAGTTCTATGGGACCCCTTTGGCCAACAACTCAAGTAGATATAACCCATTCTTGGTAATGGAAGCATTTGGTGACAAAAGATGTTCAGTTGGGGCTCTGTTTTGTCCATTATTTGGTGATTTCATTTAGATCACCTTCATATATGTATTCATTTTAGGAAGTTTCTTCTGTATTAGGTTTCCATACGACCTCTCAACGACCCTTAATTTTAACTGTCTCTTCATGTATTCCCTCCCTTGTCCCCCTCTTCCCTCTCCTCCCGATGTGATCCTTCCATTCCACTCCCTCCACATCCAATTATTGTCTGTTCTATTTCCCTTTCCTATCTATCTGTACCCTCTAGTCCTAACCTCTGTGGTTCTATGAATTGTAGCTTAGTTAGCATTGACTTGACAGCTACTGAAATCTGTTAACAGATTTTTCAACCCATTCATTTCCATTAATGGTTGTATTCACCCATTAATTTCACACTTACTATTTCTTCACCATGTCTTGTAGCTTTCTAAGAAGAGACATCTATCAGATTTAACATTTACATTCATATCCTTAATATTCTGGAAATGTTATTATATTTAATAGTTTTCTATCCCAATTGTTATTTCCCAAAGAAATAAAATTAAATTTTCCAGAAAATGGCTGTCTTAAATTTATAAATTATATATACTTCTAAAGTGTTTTCGCTATACTATCATTCCATTTGCAAACAATCATTTATTAAAATTGAAAATTATAGTCAAAATAATACTATTAGACATTAGTACTTTTAATACCTTTCTGTTAGTACAAAGGCTCTAGAATTGCTCTCATGCAGTTTAATCCGACAGGCCTATTAATTCCAGCACTCAATGACTGCTCCTATGTCTCCAATATCTCTTTGGATAGACCGTTATATTTCCCTTTGGCTCTTACACATTTCTACATTTCCCCTACCAGTCTGGGATTATTTTCCTATGTATTTGTTAATCACCTCACTGTGGGTCTGCTTTTGCCGAATTTCCTCAGTTTTCACTGTCTGAAGTATCTTTTTATAATTTTCAAGAACATTTTTGCTGAGACAGAACTCTAGCACAGACATTGCTAATTTAACGCTATGGTCATCAGGATCCCACCATTTTCAACAGAAGTGAACTGTGTTTCTCATGGCTTCTTTAAAGAAAATGTCTACTTCCCCTCTTGGTACATAAGACACATTTTTTTTCTTGCTTATGTCTTTTTCACCACTTTTGCCATGAAAGTTCTATTTTTCCCTTAAGATTTCTTCTTGGGGTAAACGGTGTTTTTCATGTATGTGGCTTAATGTTGCTGAAATACCTAAAGATGGGAGCAGACCTGGAGAATCTCTGAAGGGTCAAAGCCACTTGAGCATTGTAAGTGCCTTCAGTCTTGCTGGGTTTTCAAACGTGAGAAAACTTGACCTATTTTTTTTTAAGTAGATATCTGTGTTAAAGAAAAACAGAAAAGATTAACTGAGTATCCAACAAATTCACAGAGTCACAGACTTTCTAATGGAGTTGAGCAAATGAGGCAATTCTGTTACTCTAAGAAGTTCTGCATAAAGTCTAGAAGCAGCTTGCAGGTACACACTCTGTATGTATGCATGTGTATGTGCACGCTCATGTGTGTGTGCCTTTCTTTCTTTCTTTCTTTTTTTTTTTGCTAGAGGCCTGGTCCAGCTGGTCAAAGGTGAAATGGAATGTGAAGTCAGCAAGATAAGGAACAGGCACACATCTTCTGGACAGGTCACAGCAGGCTCTGTCTTTATTTTTTCCATATACCTTGCATATATTTTAATCCCTCATGCAAAAAGAAATCAAAAGTTCTATTTTTCCCAATAAATAATTACAAGATTCGTATTTTCAAAAACATGTTATTCTTATATAACCACACATGATTAAATCTTCCACATAAGTTCTTGTTTCCTACACACGATTAAACATTCCCTTTATGTTTTGTACTACAGTTACATAGAATTCATTCCACATGAACAGAATTCAAGCAAGCGAAGTACTTCTTATAGTCAATTCCTTTGATCTGGCAGGCAGCACTTGCAGTTATAGAAAAAGATACTTATCTAAAAGAACAGTATCTAAAAAGTCTTACAAAATCACAAATCTAAACTTTCTCTTAAAGGAAAATCAACAGTTTTCTAGTACTATGTCTTCAGAGTGTATTGACAGTTCTTTAAACCATCAAACCGGGAAGCTGAGTAACGGGAACGGAAAAGTAATTGTCGCTCTGGTCACCAACCTGGTTTTTCACAAGGAAAGCCTGCTAACCCACAATAACTGGGCTGCCTTTGTTCCTGTTTCCCGATCCTTGCAAATCTTCTCATCCATTATTTTTTGATCTTTTACCTCAGTGCAGTTAACAAAACATCTTAGACTACCTTCTCTAGTAATCCAATGTTTTTGAATTCTTCTCAGGGCTTGTGGTTGAATTATTGCCCTACCCAAGCAGGATTACTCAGGAAAAACAATCATCATTATTGTGTGTGCCAGTAACACTGCCCAGTGTGGGGTGGAGACTCCTTCTCACATTTCATACCATTTATGCCAGGAAAGGGATATGGTGACCACAAGGACAATGAGTGTAAGGATACCAAATAGCAGCAGGAGACATTCAGGGGGCATAGTTCTCAGGCTCTGCCCCAGTGACACAAACCCGTTGTGATTTTGCTAACTGGTGGGCCACATTCCATCAACTCCAAAGCTGTGTTTAATTCCTCTCTCAACTGCTGTCTCATGGCATCTGCCACTTCGTTTGTTTTGCTTGTCTGCATTTTCTGTGAAAACCTCACTCTGAATTCCTTCAGTGGCTTTTCAGAGCACTTCCTGAATTGTTCATTTCTGGTTCCATCCATTTACCTGCAAATTTCATCTTTTAGCACCAGAATAATATTCTATTGTGTAAATGGACCATGTTTTCATTATCCATTCATTAGCTGATGGGCATATAGGCTGTTTTCACTTTCTGGCTGTTGTGAATAGAGCAACAGTGAATGTGGATGGGCAAGATACTGTAGTAAGATATGGAGTCTTTTGGATATGTGCCCAAAGTGGCTAGAGCGTGTGGTAGATCTATTATAGTTTTCTGAATAAAGTTCACATTGATTTCCATAGTGGTTGTACCGAGTTTGCATGCCCACCAAAGTTCAGTAATGAATAATTATCCATTCTTTCCCACTTACAGGCTAGTATTGTGTGTGTGTGTGTGTGTGTGTGTGTGTTTGTATATGTTGTCTTAACCATCTGACTGGTATAAGAGGAAATATCAAAGTAGTTTTATTTATATTTCCCTGATGGCTAAGGATACGGAATATTTTTTTAAACTATTTCTCAGTCATTTGTATTTCATAGTATGAGAACTCTTTGCTTAGGTTTTTTTTTTCCTTGCTTCAATGCTTCATTGGGTTTTTGGTTTGTTTATTTCTTGATGTTTGGTTTCAGTTCACTAACACTTTGTCAGATGTATAGCTAGTAAAGATTTTTCCCTTTCTGTAGCTTACCTCTTCACTCAAACGAGAGTGTCCTTTACTGTACAGAGATATTTAGTCTCATGTGGACTCCTTTGTCAGTTGTTGGTCTTAATGCCTGTGCTACCAGATCCTGTACAGAATATCGTTTCTTATGCCTTTGAGTTCAGGAATATTCCCTACTTCCTCCTCTTACACATTCAGGTATCAGGTTTTACATCAAAGTCCTTGATGCATTTGGAGTTGAGTTTTGTCTATGGTGAGAGATAAGGATCTAGTTTCATTTTTCCATATGTATCTATACAGTTTGATCAGCACCATTTGTTGAAGATGCTATCTTTATTCCAATGCTTTTTTTTTGGCTTCCATCTCCTTAGCCTGCTTTCTTATACACCAAGAAACCTCCTGACAGGAGTGGCACTGCCCCCATGGGCTGGACCCTTCCATATGAACCATTAATCTAGAGAATTCCCTACAGAATTTGTACATCAGCTAAGTTGTTTTCCTCAGAGAACATTATGATGCGGGTAGTAACTTCTGCAGGAGACATGTTTTGTTTGTCGTGCTGCTTGTGGTTTTCTGATGGGATTTGGGTATCTGGAGTTAAGTCTTTTATGCTGTTTCTTGGTGTGGATATTTGACCTCACTTTTGTTGACTGGATGTTTGGATCTTTGCTGTTATCCTAATTTGTCAGGTTGTGCACCAGATGAATGGTGCTTGGGTTTAGTCTTTGGTACCTCTGTGTTGGTGTGCAAAGGGAGTGTTAGAAGCGTTTCTAGCTCAACTTGGGAGAAGTGCTACTTCTGAGCATAGGAGCAAACCTTCTGTAGACTTAAAAGGTTCTCACTGTGTGTGTGTGTATACACACACACACACACACACACACACATACACACACACACAGTGGGCTCTGGAGAATAAACTCAAGTCTTTGTGCTTACACAGCAATCAATGAGTTGTCTCTGTAGTCCCCAGTCTTATCTTTTAAAAATTATTTTTTCTATACAGTAGAGCTTAAAGTTACATACAAAAATCTACCACTGTATCACCTAATTTCTGGAACTATGTCACCATTTACCTGACATAGTCCATATCTGCTAAAGTCAATATTGAATCATGTGGGACCATGTGTCTCATATTTGGCTCCCTTTCTGACCTGAGTTTAAACCATCTAGATTTATTTATATACATAAATATATACACCCATGTACAAATATCAAGATACTATAAAGATACTCTGAATAGTTTTATTTATACCTAGAAAGGGCTTATTTTACTTCTGGTTAGAAGTTAAAAGAGGATATTGTAGTTCAGTACAATAATCCATTGAATGTAATAGTATATTGAACTAATTTGAAGTGGTTTTCCAGTTTTTGTGAAGGGTTGTCTATTTCTGCCATACTCAGTCCCCAAATATAGGTCCTCAACTAAAGTTCTGAGTTATTTAGCAGAATGGCTCCTACAGTTGTTTATTTTGATGTTTGTAAGAATTTAGGAGATTCTTAGTCATCTCCAGCTCTTAACTACCAGCAAGGAATCATCCTCAAAATGTTGTAAAATTAGGATCAAGATCATCTCGGCAAAGTCATCTTGTCTGGGATCTTATACCAAGTCTTTTCCTTTTTGGCTCTTTACAACTTCCAAATACACATTTTAAATACGTATTTGCAAGTACTTTCAGTTAGTTTTAGTTGGGGAGTTGGCTTGGAACCAGATATCCCATTGTTAGCAGAAACATATTTCTGCCAATAAATTTTTGAAGTATATATCTATATCTTTATATCTATCTATCTATCTATCTATCTATCTATCTATCTATCTATCTATCTATCATCTATTTATCTATCTTCTACCCAACTCTATCTATCTATCTATCTATCTATCTATCTATCTATCTATCTATCTATCTATCTATCTATTTCCCAGACAAATTTGTAGTTTTTGAGAGTTCCGTATAGGGTACTAATCAGGAATTTGTATACAATTAGAGAATTTGAAAAATTAAAAAATAAAAGACAGGTTAGAGAGATGGCTCAGTAGCTAAGAGCACTGGCTGCTCTTCCAGAGGTCCACGGTTAAATTCCCAGCAACTACATGGCAGCTCACAACTGTCTGTAACTCCCGTTCCAAAGGATCTGACACCCTCACACAGATGTACATGCAGGCAAAACACCAAGGCACATGAAATAAAAATACATAAATTATAAAAACTCAAAAAAGAGTATTATTACGTATGTGTGTGCATAAGATGCGTGAATAGGAATATTCGCCACAGTGTGCATGTGAGGGTCGAAGGACAACTTGGTGAAGTTTGTTCTCTTCTTCCATTTCTATGTGGGTTCTGAGGAGGAATTTGGGTTCCCAGGCCTGTGCACAAGCACCTTTACCTGCGGAGCCATCTTGCTGGCCCAGGGTTTGTTATATACATTCATGTAAACTGGTTTCTTTTTGTTGTTTGTTTGTTTGTTTGGTTTGGTTTTGGTTTTTTGCTTTTATTTTTGGTATGAACTGCGTGGTCACTTGTGTGATTTTCCTTTTTTCTTGTTTCTACAAAGTGTACATGTTTCCTGTGTTTATGTTGACAATTCTCCTCTGGGACTTACAGAGAGGCACAAGAGGGTGACTGGAGGCATCTTGACTTTACAGGGTTGCCTTCGTATCAGAAGTATGATCTCATTTGCATTTTAAATGGATCATCCTGGCCATCATGTGAGACAGTATTTCAAATAGCAAAAGATTGGAATGAATCTAAATTTACATGAATGCAGAGTGGTTAAATGAGTTATGATAAATTTTATTTAATAAAACATCATAGCAACTAAAAATAATTAGGTAGCTTTCTGTGTGATGACATGGAACCATGCCAAGAGTTTCTGAGTGAGAAAGCGAGGTGTCCAGCTGAGTCTAGTGTTGCTGATACCATTTGTATGAAAAACGAGTGGGTGTATTTTTCTAAGTACATAAGGTGTTTTTAGAATGATATGTAAGAAGTAAAAGTTACAAATGTCTGGAAAAGGCCCTTCTAAGAAATGCAATAGGGTCCCTGAGGACTGAGACCAACTAACTCTCTGTATACATCCTTGTGCACCTTTCGATATCCTGTTTGGGGTGTGTGTTACCCATTCACAAGTGTAAAGAGTTATCTTGTCCAGCCTTGATGTGAGAGTTTGTGCCTG
This sequence comes from Cricetomys ansorgei, assembly GCA_026225945.1. Lineage (NCBI taxonomy): Eukaryota > Metazoa > Chordata > Mammalia > Rodentia > Nesomyidae > Cricetomys > Cricetomys ansorgei. The sequence continues at coordinate 611,986 of JAMJFZ010003950.1, forward strand.
GTCTCATTGTATCTTGTGCAGTCAGTGTTTGGTTGATGGCCCTGGGAGGCCTGCCCTTTTCTGAGGGGAAATAGAGGGGGAGACAGGAGGTAGGGGAGGAGTGGGAGGAGTGGAAGGAGAAGAAACCATGGTCAGGATCTATTGTATAAAAGGCAGAAGAGTGTTTTAATTAAATAATAAAAAGACAGAGCTGGTAATTAAAGCATGTATGTGGCATGCACAAAGTCTCGTGTTACTGCAAAATCAACCAGTTAATCAATAAGCAAATCAAACATTCATTTTACCACCCTCTAGTGAATTGACTTTCACTTGGGGCCTTGCCAAAATGTTTCTTTTCAGTTTTATTGGTTGTATTATATATTTATGTAACTATACCTTTTATTTTTCATGATGTGTGTTGATTATTTTTGTCACTATACTACAATGTCTAAGATAGTTGGCCTATAAAGAGAAAAGGGTCATTCAGGGTCACCATTTGGGAGGTTCTAGTTGTTGCTTCGATGGCTTTGGACCTGCGTTGAGGTAGCAGTCATTGTGGGAGCACGTGGTGGAGCAGATCCACTCACTCAGGACTCTGAGCAGGTGAAAGGGGAGGAGACAGGGCCTAGGGTTCTACACTGCACTCCAAGGGTTCCAGCCTACCCACCCTGAAGACTCCACTGAGGTTCCATTTCTTATGGTTCCCACAATTCCCAATACCACCACACTGGGGACCAAATCCTGCTGGGGAGCAGGTACAGAGAGTTTGGGGGAACATTCAAGATTCAAAGCATGGTGCCGTGCAAACATTACTCATATTTTCATATAGCCTTTGAAACTGTTGCTTAAAGCTTTTGATTTACACTTTTTTAGTCTAGATGCGTTAATTCACTTAAGTTTGTCTCTGAAGTTGGTTGCTCTATTTTTAAATATTTTCTTTAAATGTCGAGTGTAGTTGTAAACACTGTTGTGACTGTCCCTACATTTCATCCCTGTAATTAGCTCTGATACTTAGCGGTTTTTCGGCAAGTTTGAAGGAAAACAAAACACTATACAGAGTTGAAGAATGGTCAGAAATGAATGCAGATCATCCTTTGAGAGTCCCAAGTATGTGTAGCAATTTCCATTCGCTCTAAGATTCATCTGCAGGGTAAAGCAAACAGAAGTGCTGATCTTTAAGTATATGTACAGTGAAAACTGAACTCACAGGAAATAGTGTACTTTAAGAATCATTAATTATTACCTAATTACTTGCACCTCTGTGGCATGGACAGAAAAATACTCTGTGATGATGAAGTTGTCAATTATAGTTGATAATTAAGGGGCCAGGTGCATGTTTAACGTAACAAGATAAATATCTGCCCAGATGTTGTTTGTCTGCTGCTTCATTACCAGGTAGCTTAGAAGATTTTCACAAACTAGAAAGGCTGGTAAATCTATAAGCTTCTGCTCTAAGAGCTTTCAACAAATTTGTAACCGTAGGCAAAGCTTACTTGAGAGGGTTGTCCATCAGAGGACTCAAGAAGCAAGTGCATCTGCACGATGCTCCCCTTGCATCAGCTGAGTGGAAAAGGGGCAGAAGACAGGACCAGGGGACTCGAGAATTTGTCTCCCAAGCCAGAGGCAGGGAGAAACTTCATGCAAGGTTTTAAATGCCAGTCTAAGAGACGACAGCAAAAACCAGTTCCTGCCTTGACCATCCCAAGGACCCCCAAGTTCCCTGTAAGAGGTTTAGATTGGCAGAATTATGATAAGATAGCTCAAGTTAGGGAATCTCTGGGAAGAAATGATGGCTGAAGGACCACGGGAAGTCCGATCACATTATTCCTTTGATTAGTTTTCCAGGGCTGAAATAATGAAATGTCCTAGACTGGGTGGCTGAGTCAGTGGACATTTGAAGGCTGGAAGACCAAAGAGAAGGTGCTGGTGCTGCTGTTCTCTCTGGAGACATCCTCCGGGTAAGAGCTGGCACAGCTCCCACTCTTCATCTTTGCATGTCTTTCTGTGCATGAACCTTTCAAGCATCTTCTCCTTTCTAGAGCACACCAATCACATGAAATTAGGGTTTCATTCTCATGATATCACTTACCCGTAATTATACCCTGTCTCCAAATGCAGTGATACTTAGTGCTTTAGTATATGAATTTGATGGGGACACAATTTAATTCACAGCCCTCATCCTTGAAACGCTCCTCTAGGACCTTCATGGTGGTGCACAGATGTAGATACAGGCAAACACTCATATACATAAAATAAAAATAAATAAATCGTAAAAAAAAAAAGGAAGAAAAGGAACTTCCTTCAGAAAGAATTAGTGACTTGAAAGTTGTAGAAGTACCAGTCTTTAAAAAAAAACAAAAAGGCAAAACAAAACTGACAATGGAAAAAAATGTGCCTGGTTTTCTCCACTCATTTTGTTGATGAAAGAGCTTCCAAATCATTGACTGTCAATCTTATCCTTCAAATAAAAGACTGCCTTTGAAAACTGTTGTCATGTGAAAGTCTGTTTAGAGACACACACTCCCCTGCCGTCCCTTGTATCATGGCTTTAGAGGATGCTAGCTGCTTTGGACTCCCTAGGCTCTTTCAAGGGCTGTGTTAAAATTAGGTCTGTCAGCTGTTTCGTGGGAGCAAATCAACAACTCAGACCCTGCTGGAGCTGACTTGCCTACAGAAGCACAGAGAGCTAAAAGAGCCTCATCTAAGGAAACGTTTCTTGCCCTCTCTCTCTCTTTCTTTCTCTCTCTCTTTCTCTCTTTTCATATAGCCCTATGCTTCCTGGTGACTGTCATTTGAAGGTGGGGTTTCTCTGGCCGGGCCTGGCATTCTCTTCTGCAATTGTGTACATGAAGTGGGGGAGGAGGGCAATTACCCACCTAGTGAAGGGGGGAGAGAGATTAGCAACATCTAAAAGTTATAAAGGAAGAAATATTAATTAAGAGAATAACTTTTTTTTAAATTTAATTTTGGAGAAATATTGTGCCAATTGGCAATGTGAACAGAAGCTCAGCATCCAACATGGGGAACAAAATAGGATTCAGTGGTCGGTGTGGGATGAAATTAGTAGCAAGACATATTTAGACAGAACGGGCATGTTTTCTCCCTAAGGGGAAATGTGATCATCAGTCAACAGCTGAGTGTGTTGGGATGCGTGCTAACTAAATATAATCCGTACTTTGGAATCTCCAGGAATTTTCTAGGAACAAGTGTAGCTGGTTCAGTTTTTCTGAATGAGGTGAGTGAGCCAAGGAAGAGGGTGGCTGGAACAAGGTAGAGGATACGTATTGGTCCGTGGAAACGACGCTGGAGAGTCATGCCAAAACGGAAGGACTGCTTAAAGGATTTTAACTTTATTTTATGCCCATGATGTTTTTACGGGAATGTATGTCTGTGTACCATGTGTGTGAATGGCGCCTATGGAGACTAAAAGTAGGCACTGGATAACATGAAACTGGAGTTATAGGAAGTTGTGAGCTACCGTAACGGTACTCGGAATCAAACCCAGCTTTGCCGGAAGAACAGCAAATGTCTTAATCATTGAGCCATCTCCCAGGCCCTGAAGGACCACTTAGATAAACAGTCTGGGAACCATATGATATAGTTCCTATTATGAAACAGGGGCAAATTAACTTTAAGTCTACAAAGGCACCTCATGCCTGTTAACAAAACATTTAAAGCCTGAGTCAGGCAATGTGCACAGTACTGTGGATACACAGAGAGAAAACACTGTATGCCTGTCTTTTACACACTTCTCATGCCAAGGTAAAATGAGACTGATCCTATCTGCTCCAAAACAGCAAATGAAGAATAGCAGTGCCGTTATGAAGGGTAGAGTTCATCCCAACACAAGGGCCTGTGTTCTTACACACAGCCCTGTCTCACATGGGAAAGGGATACTTAAGGAACTGAAGTCTTCCTGTGGTGTCAGCTGCTGGGAGTTTGGGGGACGTAGAAGCACGTGGTGATCACCTGTTCTCAGTTCTCTTTCCTTCTCCTGAACTTGTGTTTCTGAATCACAGTATTTAAGATAAGAAAAAAAGTTGAAATAGCTAACAGTAAAGGGCTGATAATTGCTAACTTATGGAGAGTGTCCCGGACATCAGGAATGCTGAGCAGTGCTGACCTTATAAAAGATTCTGTCTTACTTCCTTTTCCTGGCTGGGAAGGATGAGCTTGTATCATTCTGAAGTTCATGTCGTGATCAAATACTTTAGAGAAACAACTTGAAGGTAGACAAATTAATTTTCATTCATGGTTTCAGAGGTGGCAGCCCATCATGGTGCAGCAGGCAGAGCAGAAGAGCTCACTCCACTGCAACCAGGAAGCAAAGAGAGACAGATGCCCCCACAGGTTGCTTTTCTTCCCCACCCCTTTTATAACATCTGATCCCGGTCTCCTCCTCAGTGACTCCTCCTTGGAAAGTCCCTCTCAAACGAGTGAGCTACCTAGGTACTTCTCAAACTAATCAAGTTAAAAACCACGACTGGCCATCACAGAGCTAAAGCAACTTCTCCAAAGCACAGAGCAGGAGAAGCAGAAAAGAAGCTGAGGCCCCTCCTCTGTCTAGACTGTGCTGTTGCGTGTCTTAACTTCCATGGCATTAGTGACCCTGGGACTGTGCTCAAAGGTACTACCGAATGCATTAGTTCATGTGGCAATGTGTCAAAAGTTATCAAACTGAGGGACAGGGTGGCACTGTGGGAAGTGTGGGAGCAGGGTGTTTGATGTGTGGTCTATATTTAGGTTTTGTTCTATCTCTGCGTGTGCGTTTGTCACTCTGTGAAGAAAGTCTCCATCCTTAATTAGGTCCCTCACAGAAGTGCAAAGAAGAGGAAGGGGACTCCCCAGATATAAAATTTTATTCACAAACAGGACTCAGCTAGTAGAACAAAAGAAACCGAAAACTCCAATAATTGAGGTTATTAAAGCAATTCATTCTGATTGTAGGAACCATCTAGATCTGCCCTACTGGGAGTCACTTTGCTAGGTATTTCAGACTTTGTGTGGGGAGGTATTGAAGGGATGGTTCTTTTCCCCTCAAGGAAGTTGGGAAACGCAGGCAGAGCGCAGGCGCTGCCTTGGTGCGGACCACAGCTTGCCCACCGGCTTTTCTCAAGCACTTCCTCCACAGGCTTTTGCAATATTAAACAGTGAAGTCTCGAAGTGATCATTTGCTTCCTACAACACCGCATTTTTCCTGCCTGCGGTCCTTGCCTCCCATCACCCAGTACTGCATGCCAGCAGAAAGATGGGCAGCAAAATGGAAAGCAGATCGATCAAAGCAGTCCGAGTTTCCAGGCAGAAGCATTCTTCTGTGTTTCTCAGCAACCGAAGACTCTCACCACTCTTGGAGAATGCGTTTGATGCCAGATAACTGCAGGAGGATACAAGCCTCTCTGCATAATAACCACATGCTCATTTTTACTACAATGAGATGGGCCTTTTGCAGAAAAAACCTTTGCAGAAGCTGATGGGAGAAGGGAGAGTTGGGTCGTATTAAGTAGCCTTATATTAAGCATTTAGTTGATCACGTCTCTTCTTTTAACATTACAGAAAATGCAACACCTTGTGTGGGGAGGCACATAAGAGAAGCTTCTTTTTACTAACAGTTCACTCTCTTGTAGAGAGGGGAAAACTCAAATACATTCAGCGAATGGGGAGAGAGACAGACAGACACAGAGATACAGAGACACAGAAAGAGTCACAAAGAGGCAGAGAGAGAAGGGGTAATATCTGCTGATTCAGCTTTCCTTTTCCTTGTATAATTCTCTCAGCCACTTTGGAAGAGCAGTCTCATAGCTTAAGTATCTTCTCTGCCTACATTATTAGCCTGCTGAAATCTCGCTGCTATAACCTACTTGGGCTTCCCAGTAAAGCCTTGGCAATGCGAGGAGTCTTAGTTGTTATCGGCAGTGATTTCAGCTTTCAGCATCATGCCGTCGATCAGCACAGCCTGGTTTTGTCAATGATTTAATGATGAGACTATGGCTAATGCGTGTGTGGGTTTGCTGTTTCGTACCCAGAGTTCCTCTAATTTTATGAAACATATATTGCTTTTTTTCCCCCTCAGCCAAACACTGTATTATGTGATTGTCATTTTAAAATATGCAGAAAAAGACTAGATAAATCCATGCTCACCTGCACAGGATAGTCGGTGAGCAGGTGCATCAGTGCCTTACCCCTTATCCCGGGGCATAAAGAGATAAAGCCACACAGGTGATGGGATTCATTACTACAGTAAGCACTCAAAGCATATATTAGGAGAAGCCATTTAGGGGCAGGATTAAGGAGTTTAGGCCTGGATATGAGGAGACAGCAAAGCTGGCTGCCAGGAGCAGGGGTGGAAGATCAGAGTCCCCTGGAGGGCCAGGGCAGCAGAGAGCTCCTGTCTTCACCATTGTCCTGAGAAGACCACTGCTTTTTCTTGTTTATTAGACTCTGATGGGACAGCTGTAAAAAGCAAAACAAAACAAGATACTATGCTTGCCCGTTGTGAACACTTTACCCTAATAGCTTCAAACTGAGCTGTAGATCGTAAAGTCTCCTGCCCATGTTTTTTTTTTTTTTTTTTTTTTTTTTTTTTTTTTTTTTTTAAATAATACCAAGAGAAGGGCTAGTTCCAGTCTCCTTCATGTGGACACCGTCTTTCCATCAGCAGGTACTGAAGCCGTCTGCTATCCAGTGTCCACTTTCAACATGTCTTCTTGAGAATCGATTGGCTTGAAGTCTTTTGTGTGCTCATGTTAATAATTTTGTTTTTTAGTTTTGTAGAGTTATTTTTGTTATTAAAGTCACCTGCTGTTGGGGCCCAGTTTCTTCTTTATGTCTTAATAGTGTTTGCTTTTATAAAATTAGGTGCTGCTGCAGCACTTGGGGTATATAAATTTACTATATTTTATTCCAATTTTCTTCTGGTAGTTTTAAATATTTTCACACGTTTCTTCCCTTAGTTTATAAATTTGATGCTCTACTGTACTGTAAATACTTATTTTGTTTTCCTCATCGGTGTATGTCTTGTTATAGTGGGATTTATTAACATTCTTAATAGTGGTATTTAATAAATTATTTTCTGGGTGTAAAATTCCCTAAATCATCTTTCGTAATTCTAGTCGAATGGTGTTGAATTCCCTTAATATTTTCTTGTCATGGAAGGTCTTTACTTCTCCTTTGACCGTGAAGGAGAACCTCACTGGGCCTGAAAGATAAAAACTACCAACTAAGATTATTATACCCAGTTTAGAGTTTCTTCTGAGAAATATGCCGTCTGTCTAATGTGTTTGCTTTCAAGTGCTATGTGCCACCTCTCTCTTGCAGAGTGTAATCTGCTGTCTTTGCCCTGTGCTTCTAGTAATTTAACTGTAGTATGTCATGGAGACGTATGATTATAGTCATGCGTATTTGAGGAAACATGCCAGAATATTAGCACAGATAGATTTCCCGGATAAGACTTCAAAAGTGGATAAAACAAGCAAAAGGTGACAATAGAATTACAGCCATAGGTTGTACCCAGCAAAGCAGATAAAATGAAGTTAACCTACCCAAAGAAGCAATCTTTGCCCTCTATTTATCTCACAGAGAATTACACTCTGTAAAGAACTAATGCCAAACAAACAAACAAAACACAAAACTTAGGAAAATAAGTACTAAATGGGATGCAAAAATCTGAATACCACCAAAGAAGAAACACGAATATCCAATAATTTTATGAAAGAAATTTATGAAGGGAAATTAGGAATACAATGAGTTTCTAACTTACCTCAGAATGGGTATCACAGAAAATAACATGTTAGTGAGGTTTTAGAGGGAACACAAAGAGCCTTTTAAAACTGTTAGGAGCTTAAGTTTAATATAGCAGCGTGGAATACAGTGACGGGGTTCTTCCAAACACTGAACACAGATTTTCTATACCACCTAGCTACTCTAGTCATTTTTGTTTTTAAATCAGGAAATAGAGTCAGCATACAAAAGAGATTTGTGTGCATCTGGATTACTGTGACATTCACAATAACCCAAAGGTAGAATCAGCCAAGGTGCCAGTCAGAAGGTAAATAAAGAGGACAGTCAACAACAGTTATTCTGCCATGGAGAAAGAGATCCTATGTTAAAATGTGGAAGACCTGAAAAAAAAAACCCTTTGAAGATTTAATTAATTACTTAAGTTTATTTATTTTTATCCTTCCCCTCCGTGTGCGTGTGGGTGTGGGGTGTGGGGGTGGGTGTATGTGTGTGGGGGTGTGTGTGTGTACATGTAATTGTCTATGGCCTGTGGAGTTCAGGAGAGGTCATATCCCTTGGAACTGGAGTTATAGGCAGTTGTGAGCTGCCTGACTGGAAATTGGGAACCTAGCTTGGGTCCTCCAGAAGAGCAGCGAGTACTCTTAACTGTTGAGTCATCTCTCCAGCACCCCAGAATCTTCCGAGTGTATAAGTTTTATTCTAGAAACGCAGAGCAGGTGCAGAGGCCTGCCCTGTGAGCAATGGTGCTTCATACTAGACAGAGTGAAATGGGCCAGTGGGTCTTCAAGGGACACGAACAGGAAGGTAAGCAGGGAAGGTAGGAAGGAGGCCAACCACAAGCAAGGGTCCAGTCTTGTAGAGTAAAAAGAAGGAGCTTGACCTTCTCTGAGAAACTTGGAAAGCACTGTTGAATTTCCAACAAATGGAGGCATGTTGTCCAACTGGGTGAAGTGCTCTGGCTGGTGTGTGGGGAATGGACTGGACCAGGACAAAGAGAAGCAAAGGGATATTAACAACGGCTCCTACAGCTCTGGGGAGAAGCGAGGGTGAGGTGGTGAGAAGGAGACACAGTTTGAGTAGAGCTGATGTACTGCTGGCATGCTGGGTGTGGCCGAGAAGGGGGCGGGGTCAGCCATGCTCGAAGACTTGAGCACCAACAACTGGAAATGTGACATCGCAGTTTACAGAACTGGGGAAGGGAAGTGATGAATAGCTTGTAAAAGCAAGAGTTTAACCCTGGGCACCAGAAGTGTGAGGGGCCAGAGTTCCAGTGGAGGCACTGAGTTAGTGGGCAGTTACCTAAGCCTGACATTTGTGGTGAAGGTCAGGGCCGTGCACGTACTTGGGGACTTAAGAAAGCAAATGACGGCCACATTTAAAGCATGGTGTTTCCATTATTACTTACACCTTGATACATTTACACAGAAATGGCAGTAAAGCTGTGGCAGTGTATGTGCACCTAAGGTTCTGCATATTAACAGTCAAAAGAAGGGCTTCAGGCCTACGACCGATCTCAGGACGTTCTCATTGGAGGTTAGCAAGAGGAGGAGCGATGGGAGGAGACTGGGAAGACACAGCTTGTGAAAGAGAGGGGAAACCTATGGGCATCTAATTGCCCAGAACAAGCAAAAACAAACAAATAAAAATCCTGTTCCAAATGGATGCAACAATTCTGACAAATGTCTAGGGGGTTATCTGGGAAGGGAACGGAGAGCAGGCATTTGGACTGGTGACACAGCCATGCGTGCACAGATGAAGCAATGCGGAGGCGTTGATGACATTGAGTGACACGTACAGCGATGACTAGCAGTTCCCCTTACACATATTTAACCCAGAGAACCTCTGAGCACTGCATAGCAACCTTTATTAGGGTTTTTGTTGGAGCAAAGTGTATGGCAACAAGGAACTAGAAGCTACTGAGGCACCTGATAAGAGCAAGATGGGTCGAGTATGTTTTGTGCACTAATGGCATACAATAAAGCAGCCAACAATAATGCGTGTGTGTGTGTGTACATACATACACATATACATTTGTATGTATATCGATATGGAATTCATTTCAAATGTGATCCTTATTTTATTTCATTTAAATTTTTCTTTGCTTTGTTGAAAATAGTCTCTAGGGCTTTTCATATGCCATGCAAGCAGTCTCTCACTGAACTATATCCTTAGCCTTCTTTTTAGATTTCTTTTTCTTTCCAGATTTTGAGACAAGGTCTCAGTTAGTTACCTAGATTAACCTCAGGCTCACTCTGCAGTTCTGGTAGAAGTTAATGTGTTCCTCATACCTCACCCACGTAGGTCCCTAGGACTATAGCTCTGGGAGACAGAGAGGGAGAGAGAGGGGGGAGAGAGAGGGGAGAGAGGGGTACTTAAGAAAGCAAATGATGGTCACATTTATAGCATGGCGTTTCTATTATTACTTACTATTTGATACATTTTAAAATGAGAAATTTAAAACTTGGATGAAGCCGAGTGATTATCCTTTCTTTTCCTTCAGGCCTCAGTGAAATGGTAGCAGAGAAATGTTCCCACAGTGGAGCACAGAGAGAACACAGTCACAAGTGGCGCTTTCAGGAAGCTTCTGCATGATAAAGAGGTGTGACTTGGTGGGATCCTGATACAGGGAGTCAGATGTCGAGAGACAGGAAGTGCACGTGTGTCTGTCACTCTCTGATATCTCTTTTTACAAACCCAGCAGGATTCACGAGGGATCCTCTGATCCCTCCTCTGATGATGTTACAGAACCCTGTTCACTTCCAACATCCCCACTGCTGATCACCATCGGCAGAGATTTTACTCTCGCAGTGGACTAACTTTTGACACTTGCCCCTAGAGGACGCTCAAACCATATCCAAACCACAGCACCAGCTTCGCATTTCTCCCCACACCTGCTAGTCCTGGTCTCTGTTCTCTGTCGTCTGTGCAGGAAATCTGCCCTCTTGGGGCCTAGGACTCTGATGTATTTGCTGTGGCATTCCTGATCCTTGAGCCGTATAGAATGGTCAACACATACTATGCGGGGAGCCCTCGAGGGAGTGTGCATGGACTTTATGTTAGGGAGGGTCTCTGTTCACTTTCCACTTCTGTTTTAGCTTCTTTCCTGATGGGGATCACTGTGAGGAATAGTACTCTTGGTGAGGGTTGCAGCAATGCAAGTCAACAAGGCAGGAGAGGGCTGTACCAACTGCGAATGCAGGTCTATTTTAGCACTAAATGTTCTTTTGAAAAGTTCTGCCCTCAGCTTGCCAACATTTCAACCACGTGGCTAGGTGAGGTGCCAGAGTTCAGGCTCTTGGGAGTGGAAGTCTTTGAAGTCAGGAGACAAGTTTAGAAACTTCAGATCATACGCCATTCATTTAACGTCAGTTACCAACTGAGCATTTAAAATACAGAATCTTGCAGAGAACATAATACCTTTCATTGCAAGAGAGAATAAGCAGGCAACGAGCCTGTTCTCAAGATTAGCATGATGGCGTCATGCAAGGTGGCTGTCCAAGGTGAGTGGAGATTAGGGTGAGAAATTAGGAAACTGTTACTACCTCTACCGCCTTGCTGTAGGAACCCTGAGATCATCCACAATGTTTAACTACAGATAATTCATGAGGTTCAAGTGCTTAAACAGGAGGAAGAAGTTTAGTCATGGCTCTTTCATCTCTGAATATTCAAAGCTCAATTCCTTGCACAAAAGTAAAAGAAGGCTTCGTTTCTTCCTCCGTCTTGTCTCTTGGCAGCCACGATCAAGCACTTGATAGAACAAACAAGGTGAGTGACTGTGCCGTGCATCTGGAAGGGACAACGGTCAGAGCTGTCACTCATCCGAAGTGCATGGTGTTGAGGCTATAGTGAGGGGCCCACAATTCAGGGCTTTCTGTCTCAGTCTTGGTGTAATTTGCACATATCGATCTCATTTTGGGGACTGATGTTTCTCCCAACCTGGTGATGTAATCTCATGCGAAACCTATGTGACTGTCACTCTCCTTGTGGCTCTCCTGGACTGTCTCTCCCCCTCTACCCCCATAAATGGAATTGGATAGTTTTCTTTCTCTAAGTCCTTCTTGCAGTCTTTTCTACACCAGTCTTGTGGGATCCATCACATGCTGTAAATGAGCATTTGACTGTTTGGATCTATCACTGGGATATTTAGCCACAAAGAGTAAGGACCCAAGTCCTGTTCATTCTATAGTGTTAGCCTAGAACTTGGGCCAGAAAGTGCATACATGAATGAGACCAGTCATCCATGACGGATATGGATCAACTGTCATTCCTACTTTATGACTAAATTCTCCCAGGGCACATCTAATTTAGGTCTGGTGCTGCCTCTCTACCCATAGATGGGGTCATAACAGAGAAGTCTTCCTTTGGTCTCTGAGACTAAACTGCTCAGAGCAGCCAAAGCGACAAAGGTTACCTTGACTCCTGCTGACTGGATGGGTGGAGTCACTGTGCTAGATACCACTATGTGTTTCTTTTCAATTTTGACCGGAAGGACTCACTGTCCAGCTGTTCCCAGTGTGACTGTGATTGACAGGCAGCTGGCACCCATTTATCATTACTCTCAGCCTGTCTTTGATGACATTCATGGTCTGCTGAAACCATAGCTCATCTTTCTGCTTTAAGTTAACTTTCCCTGCATTGCTTGAGTGTCTCCTTCTCAAATGAGTTATCAGGTATTTTAAGTAGTTTTGGAAGACTTGGTACCAGAAGGTAGTGTTATTCAGTCCAAGTGCTTCCCCAAGATGCTAGAGGCAGCCTTCCTCGAGCACAGGGACTTTTTCAGCAGAGCCTGAGCTCATTTGACTCTCTAGAACCTAGCAAACTACACTAGGTAATTTATCAACAGGTCCTTAAACTAAACTAATAAAAACCTTTCTTAGCGTATCTCATTATGTTGTCATATCATCTTGTTCTGTGAGGTACTAGTACAAAGCTAATGTGGCTTTTGATTCTTAATTGAGAAAATTAACAGGTTACTCAGTGGAGGAATTACTGAAGTTTTCCCACTGTCTTGGGGTATTGTGCTGTAGGATCCCCAACATCCTATGGTTAGATTGGGTAAGGATTGTATAAACAGGGAAACAGGAACTCTGTCTTCTAAGCTGCCTCTGCCATCATTGGCTGTACGGTTTGGACCACTCAGTTCACATTAGTGGGCTTCACTCTTGTCTTTGCAGAAGATGAAAGTGTCTTCCAGCTCCATAATCTCAAGCATAGGGGCATCTGGATACATGGCTTTGGTTGTTTGGTTTTTCTTTCCTATACAAGAAGTTTCAACTCTCTTCCTACAGACAAACTCCAGACAGTTGGGCTCCTTTATTCCAATCTTCCACCAAATCTCATCCCCCTGGGATCCCCGCATCACAGATTAGAATCCAATGGTTCTCCTAAATCTGTAAGACACAAAGATATTCCAAAATTTGCCTTTTCTCTATTGATAGAAGCAGGCGTTTTACAACTTCTTAGGTGTCTTGATTAATTTCCAGTTGCTGTAATACTACAAACTGGGTACTCTATAAAGAAGAGGTATCTGTGTCACTCATGGCTGTGAGGATGAAAAGTTCAGGAATGGAACTGGCATTGCTGGTAAGAACCTTTTTGTTGTGTCATAACATGGCAGAGGGTGTCCCATGGCAAGATAGAGCAAATGTTTGGCTTGGGCATTTCCTTTCCTTGTGGATCCCCAAGGTTGTTATGGGCACTTTACTTGAATGACCTCATATAATTCCAATTAAGTTTTAAAAGCCCTACCTCTATATATCATTACCATATGGATTTGGGTACAGTTGGTGGTCATAGCAAAAACATACATTAAAGATAGCCCCTTCAGCAAATTCTGCTGGGAAAACCTGGATATTCACATGTAAGAGAATGAAATGAATGCTGCTCACTGTACACAAAAATCAACTCAAACTGTATAAATGATCTTAATATAAGACCTGAAATTCTGCAACTTCTAGAAGGAAACACTTTTAGGTATATTATAGGTTAGGACTCTTTGTAAAAAGGACCCTGAAACAAAACAAAAATGAAAAAAAAAAAAAACCCCAAAACCCATAGGCCGTAACCCTGAGAACTCACAAATGAAATTGTATGAAAATAAAAAGCTCTTGCATAGCCAAGGAAACCAGCAGGTGAAGAGAGCCTGCAGAATGAGTGAAAAGTCTTTGTCAGTTATATATTTCCTAGGGAATTAGTATCCAGAATTTATGGAGAGTTCCAAGTATTGAATATCCCAAGACCAAGACCATTCAGTCAACAAGTGATCTAATGAGAAGGAAGAAATGCAAACAGCAAGAGATATTTGAAAAAAAAAATGTGCCGCACCCTTCCACATCAGGTGTGTGCAGTAGAGCTACTTAGAGATTCTGGGTCACTCCGGTCAGAATGACTGTCACGGAGAACATGCTAGACAACAGATGCTGGCGAGGATACGGAGAAAAGGGATCCTTACGTACTGCTGGTGAACTGTGTAGCCACCGTGGGAGTCAGAATGGAGGGTCCTCAAAGAGCTACAAATAGAGCTATCATATAACCTAGCTATGCCACTCCTCGATATACGATGGAAGGATGCTCCATACACCGACATCTGTGTAATGAGAGGATAAGGGGGAATAGTACATAGAGGGGAGGTCTAGGGGGCAATGGCATACAAGCATCATTCAAACAAAAAGGGAACTATTTTTTTTGGGGGGAAGGGCAGAGTAGAGAGCTTGTAAAAATAATGTGTAGTGAGACAGACATATATATCTGAAAATACCATGGTGAAACCTGTTTCTTCATATGCTAATAGAAAATTGATTTTAAAATGTTTCTGACATGAACTGCTAGGGGACATGACCAAACCACAGCAGTATCATTTTATAAAGAGAAATTTAAGAGTTTCTGTGGTGAGTACCACACATGGAAATATAGCTATTTCCAATAGAGCTGGATTGCTGTCTGCCTGGCTCCTGTGCTTTAAAGGAACCACTCATTCTGAGCACTCTCCTCAGTTCAGGACTGTTTGTCCTGTTTCCTTCCCTTTGCTCCCCCTAAATCCACTACTGATTTTTATGTGTTCCTGTTCTCTCCATTTTTGGTATCAGGCTGGTTTGTTCTGTCTTTTTCCAGGCATAAGCCATCCCTTGTACAAATGTCTCCAGCGTCTTTTAGTTTCCTGACTTCTGGTCTCCTTTCCAGGTCATGCCACAGGCCAGGCTGCAGAGTCTCCCATGAAGCCCAGCTCTGGTTAAGACATATCCAGGCCTCAGATGGACCCTACCCTGCCTACCACAGTGCTTGGGCTGTTTTCAGTTCTCTGACTTTGGATCTTGGTGGCTTGAGATCTTGCCTTGTCTGTCTGTGTCCTCACAAATATTACATACTTTCTATAAACATCACTTTGTTCTTCTTCTGTAAGGTAGAATTAATCACTGGTCCAATATTAAAATGTTGTAGATGTGAGGTTTTATTTTGACTGTCCTCTTGACTCGATTGAGATGTACCTAGGAGATTTCTCTATCCATCTCTGTCTGTGTCTGTGGGGATTTTCTAGAGATAGTTGGATCATGAGGGTTAGGACCCAATGAATGCTTTAGGCGGTACTGAAAAGAAGGCTAGGGGGGCCTGGTAGGAGGAAGTAGGTCACTGAGGGTGTGTCCTTGTAAGGGCTATGTCTTGTCCTGACCTTTTCCCACTCCGATCTGCTTCCTGTCCACCTCGTTGTGAGCTTCTCTGCTTTCCTTCCTGGTTGCTGGGGTTGACTAACTCTGTTCTGTCACTCCCTCCTCGCTGGGATAGCCTGGGACCTCTGAGGTATGCGACACAAATCCTTCCTCCTTTCCAGCTGTCAGGTATTATCACAGTGAACAAATGTCTGACAAATACGGAAAGTGAAAATATATGTACATGTTTGGCACATAAGATCTATCAAAACTATCAAAAGCTGCTAATTGTTTCTTTTTTCCTTCTAGTTATTCTCATGGTTTTCCAGACTCTGTCCCCAATATTTCTGCTCAAATGAGTGTGTCACCACATGCCTTTTGTAACTGTGCACCTCTAGATGGCTCATCCTTCCTCACACTGTACCTGGATGTTTTTGCCTCTGTACTTGAACACATGCAAGTATTTACATCTGACTCTTTACTTACATAAAGCTAGAATAGTTATTCAGAAAAAAAATTATTATGGGAAATTTCATATATGTAAAATACAAACAAAAAAAAAATAGTGAAGCAATCTCCATGCTGTCTCTATTCAGCTTCAACAATGATCAGTCAGTTCTCAGACTTCCTTCATCTTTGCCCTGGAAATGGTCCTTGGGAAACAGAGCCTAGCCTTTTTTTAAAAATTATTATTCAGTGCACACACTTTAAATATCAAAGATCTAATCTATGTTTAGGGTTCCTCAATTGCTTTGCAAACTGTTGCCTATCCAGAGGATAATGCAAAGTCTACTTGATTTGCTTGATTGGTGTGTCTCTTAAGTGTCTTGTAATATGTATTCCCCACCCGCACCCCCTGCCCAGTCCTCCAGTTCTGGCAGTTTATTTCCTAAAGAAAATGGATCTTTTGTCCTAGACTTTTTCATGTCCTTATTTTTGTTCATTACATTCTTGCTGGGTGTGGTTTAACACGTTCTTCTGTAACCTGTATGCTCCTTAAACTAACAGGTCTACATGCTCTATCAGAACCTGTTAGAAATATTTGGTGAAAACCCTTCATAAGAAACCTGCCTAAGCCCAAGAAGCAATTCTGGGTGTACAGAGGTGTGAGACACATCTCCCATCCAGGGTTCTGGCTTCTCTTGTTGGTCTGCTGTACTGTTAGGTGTTTTGGTGAATCAAATTTTGCCTGTATCCAGAGCCTTGTAGGTATGAGTCCTCCCTTCCCCTCCGTGATTATTAGTTGTGGTGTCAATGACTGGATTAAGGGATTCCTACAAAGCAGTTATGGCACTGTTTCTGATGTAGCATCTGAGTGAGAGCTCTGAGCAAGAAGAACCCTCATCTGGTGTGGTTGAACATCGCCAGCTCTGCCAAGTGGAATAAAACTACAGAAGAAGGGCAAAGCTTCTTCTGGAGTGATGACACTCCTCTTCTCTTGCCAGGAGGCCTTAGAACTCCAGGGTCTCCGGCTTTTGGGCCCTAGGACCTGCATTAGCGGCTCTCCTAATTTCCTGGGTCACTGACTTGGTATTGAGAGTTCTGTTACGGCTTGCCTTGGTACTTTTCAGTTTCTATAACTTGCAATCTAATTTCTCTAGTGAATCTCTTGTTACATCTCTCTACATACCCATCCTCTTGGTTTTTATCTCTCTGGAGAACTCTAACACACATCTCCCTATGTGGAAATCAACTTCATAACCATCTTTCTCCATCACCCCAAACTTGCAGATCCAGGCTCTGATAGTAAACACAATAAAGCTACAGTGACCATTTGGTACCTCCATTCAGAGCTTAGCCTGGGGCAGGCACTCACTAAGCCTTTGCCATGTGATACTCACCTAACTTCCTGAGAACCTGAATGCGAAGGCACCTCATTCTACCCATTGTCGAAGAGAACTTGGAAGAAGAGCTTAAGGCTCCATTCAAAGCAATGAGTAAGTCTCTCTGGCAGTGATTGTTCACCAGTGTTGAAAGCTTGCCTATGGAAGTGACCCAACCTTGTAGAGGACTCCGTTTCCCTTCCCCTCTGGAAACTCCCTTGATTTTCCTTTGTGCATCAGGTGCTAGACTACCTATGTGTTAATAGTGGTTTGCTGTAAATGAGTGAAGATGTTGAGTATGCTAGTTTGAGTTTGAAATGCCTTGAGAATTGCAAGGGTGGGGGTGTGGAGAAAGAAAAAAAAAACAGGTATTTACATACAGCAGTTAAGGGAGAAAACCAACTGTGTGCTGGTTGGGGGGGGTGTTAATCCTGGCTTTGCTACCTGAAGACTGAGACTTTGAGAATCACCATCTGTCCCACACTGGTCTTATAATAAAACATGCACACATAGACACACTGAGGATAGTGCTCAGCACATAGTAGGTTCTCTTCTTAGCACACAGTAGGTACTCAGCAAGTGTTAATTTGCAGTAACTCCTTTCATTATTCAGTATTCAGTGTTGAGACCCACCAGAAACTCCAAAAGCTTAAAGATAATTTCTGTTTCACATTGTGAAAAGCCCATTTCTTCTTTTCTTGAACTATTTATTTTTTTGTTTTCCCTTTTCCTCACAGAGGAGTTAGGAAGATGCTCCTGCCCACCCACCTTTCCCCACCACACACATTTTAATTAAGGTATCTTTCCAGAAGGAATGCTTTAATCCGAAGTGATCACTTTGATACCGAAAGAGACACATTTGGAGGCTACTTGACGACGGGGAATTAAAGACAAAGAAGCTGAATAAATAGCAAGCAAAATGTTAATGTTTTGGCTTTGTGGTGTCTGCATCTGAGAGCCGCGGAGCCCTGGCTTGGCTGGCTCCCCGCAAGCCTCCAGCGGCTCCTTTTGTGTGCACGGGAGCCCTGGCTGCCGGTTACCGCGCGGCCCCTAGAGGTCAGGCTGATCCAGGGATTGTCCGAACCGCGCTGGCCGAGCCAGCAGCTGCTGGGGCCGGGCACACTGCTGCAGCCAGGAGCCGAGCTGCTCCAGCACCAATGAAGTCCGCGCCTCCAGAAGGCCTCTTCTTTCTGAAGACGGCTTTGCCAAAGTCAGAGGAGACTGAGTTTTCCCTCAGATGGAGATAAAGCCTTTATAGTCAAAAGAAAATACTACACGTAACTGTGTATATGGCTTTGTTTTCTATTCAATTACACTTTTTACTTTGTCGTGTTCAGTTTACTATAATAGCATGGGGATGGGGAGGGGGAGCGGAGAGGTTTGGATACCAAGGTCCCGAGGCTCAGAAAAGGGGCAAGCAAACCCTACTTCATGCTGGAGCCCTTGTCAGGGCTGTTTCCACTGTGGGCATCTACTTATTCTTTCAAAAGCAACACCAAGAATGACTAATGTCTTTAAGGGTTTTGAGTGGATGTGAGACTTAGTCTGTGCTTTGTGGGCAACCTAACACCACGTTATTAGTAAGGGAGATTTTACTGCGGACTCCTACGAGCGTGGGGACACAGTAACCCTGCCCTGAATTCTGGCAGAGAGCTTGGCTTCTACAACACCAGCATCTCCACAACACTAGCAGTGGGAAATTGCAGGAGGGTGGGGTCCACAGGTAGAAAACCACCAAAGGGAAGCTTCAGAATGGAAGGGAATTTGGCTAAACCTACTTCGAAGACAGAATAGTGGACCAGATATTACCTGGGAGAAGGTGAAGTCTGAGGACGCTGGTCAGCTATCACAGGGGATAGGGGATCAGAGTGCCATTTGGGTTCTTGCTAGGCTGATGTGGCTGAGTCCTCACTAACCACGGACTTCATGTAGCAATGCACAGGTGCACCTAGGAGAGGCTGGAAGCTTGTCCGAAGCTCTGCAGTCCTTGCCAAGAGGTGAGCTGAGGGAACTCAGAGGCAGATCATCTGTACACAGACAAGTAGGTGGAGGAGGCCAAAGCTTATCCACAATTGGGCAGACGACTTAATGATGGCACTCTGCGTACTGTTTATCTGTGAACTGAGAAGAATGCAGTGAACACTTGTAAGAGCAAAAGTTCTGTTTTAAATTTTAGCTACAGTGCCTATGATATCTCTAAAAGAAAAAAGACAGATAACCTCCCCGAATGCTAGTTGGGGCTGTTCAGGTGAGGTAGTCTTGAACCTCCCTTGTCTAAGGAGATAACCTCATGGATTGTTGGGTAGGGAGTGTCCAGATCCCAAGTTGACCCTACTACACTAGCTGTGCCCCAAATATACTGGATGTGCTTGATCACTTGTATGAGGGAGATAACCCAGACAGGAAGTACATCAGAATATTCTGCTTTTTTAAGTTCATGTGCCACATGACTCGGGGGCATTCTATGGGAGCTCTATAAGTGACAGGTTCACTCCATGGGTACCTCAGAATGGACCTGGTTAGACTCCATCTTCCTGGCCAGTATTTAATTTAATTAAAGCTTGCTTGCTTCAAATTTGACTCAATTGTGGTGGTCTTATTCTCCACTGGATTTGGGATTTACACATTCTGTGAGTGTTGGCTGATACTGGGCATTGCCATTAGAAATATTGAAAGGGAATCTTTGAACTTAGAGGGAAAGGTACCAATTATCTTTTCCAACCTTGGGAGCCCAATTTCCTATTTCTAGAGTTTTTTTCCCACATAAATATGTATGATTATCTAGTTTCTGTATATGAGAGATAACATGCAGTTTGTATAGACTTTGGGTCTGATTAGTATTGGTGTATGATGCCTTTACTTATTTCCAAGGTTTTTATTTTTAAAAAGCTTGTTAAAATATCAAATAAATATTTTTTATGAGATTCCACTGCTCTATCCCAAACTCCAAACACAGTATACCATCAAGGCTAAAGCTGTGTCAGCTGAGACAGAAGCAAGATGCAGCAGTGACGGGTTGGTGAAGTAAACCCTGCTGGGAGACATACTTCCAAGGAGGAAGGCCCAGAAGTTAGCAATTTTCCCAAGTTCATTCCTAAAGGCACAGGACTCTCACTGAACTGTGAGCTAGTGTATTTGTTCATTGTTCAGTCTCAGGTGATTCAGTCTCAGCTTCTCAGAGGACAGAGGTTCCACCTCACATTTATTTTCTTGTGCAGATGCTAATGAAATTGTTTTCCTTTGTTGCAGCTTGTTGAACAACATACAGTAATACCCTAACGTCCTCTCTCCACTAACTAATTTTTTTATGTAGAAGCCATACCAGACAAGCAGTTGAAATAGCCGTCCAATACCAGCCACTGCTGTTTGGATTTTTCTCTCTTCTTTCCTTTGACTTTACTGTGTGGCAGCATGGAAGATAGATATTGTCATGTACTTATGCATCCCTCTCCTTGGTACCTACTTTGTCTTCTGGAAAAGAGCTCCCATTAAACCCTCCTCTTAACGGGCAGGTCTCCTATATTTGATGATTGACCAAGATCCCTCTAATTCTTCTCTTTCTCTGCTCTTTAAACCGTTCCTCCTGACATGACATTCGGATCCATCACTACCTTGCTCATTGTTGTTCCTAGATCATCTTCTGTTCACAGAAGCCCCCATTACCCCTTAGACTTGGGTACCAAGAAGAGATCATGATGGTACACAGATGGCCATTTCCCCCCTAGTTCTAGTTTATTTCCTCCTTACTTATGAGAATGACATTGCCATTAATGCTTTCCAGGAAAGCCCTAGCAGCTCTCCTGGACACATTTTGCTGTGGTGTAATGGAACATACAGAGAAATACCTCCAAAATCTTTGTCTTAACTGTCCATTGAGCACTGACACTCCCTCTGCTGTCCTTAGTAGGCCAACTGCTTGAATATCTGAACTGGATTCTGTGTTTTTCTCATTGCACCAAGGATAATTTGTAGTTTTGCAGACTCTTTCTCTGGTCAGACTATGAACTCCTTGAGATAAATGACCTTGTCTCCGACCTCTATAATCTGCTGTTCAGCACAGAGCCCTTCACATAAGAGTTGCAAAACTTATACTTGTGGAGGAAAAGAATGGGAGTGTGAAGAGCCTTTAAACTGAAATGTCTTGTTCATGATTATTTATAATATTCTCTATCATATGTAAACATGTACTTGTAAAAATGTTAAAATATCTTAGGCTTTAATTTCAAGTAGGCAATATTTTAAGACAGAGTGAAGCATAACCTAACTACATATCATTCTTCATAAAACCTAAAAGACTCTAATTACAGTGATTAACACTAACTTGACAAATGGATGATCAATGTACCATACGTTGACTATTTTGCTAATGTCTAGGTTAAATGTTTGGATCTTGGCCACAGGAATTCCCGACAGTTTGTACAATGCTGTATTAAAATCAAGATACGGAGCTACCCAGGGTATTCCCGATGTTCAAATGTAACAGACACGTGTAGGTCAGGGGTGAGTGTTGAGCTGTTTCTTTAGGAAAAGCGCCTAATCTCTCAATGTTTCTGATGCTATCTGAGAACCGTAGAGAGACTAGTGCTGTGTGCTTGGGTTGTGGTGACAGCCCAAGAGAATCCATAAAAGCCTTCAGCAAAGTGCCTGACTCACCACGAGCTTAGGATGCTAACTCCTCTATGATTGCTTTTATTTGGACAGCTATGAGCCCACTCAATTGGATTAGTACCCAGTAAATTGTGCATTCATCCCGTCAAGTTGGTTTCGATTTTTAAAATTAGTTTAGCTGGTTTGGTGTGCCTTAGCCAGAAATTGTGGTTGGCTCCATTTTTATCATATCAACCTTTTCTGTTTACTTGTTTGTTTTATTCCTTTGCCTGGGAGAGACAAAGACCTGAGTGTGTTTCTTGTGAGCAGATGCACATGTTTGTTTAAGCTGGTGACACAGGCCTGGGATGAGAAAGAGGAAGAATGGCCAGCAGAGAACCTTGTAAACACAGGTCAGGCCAATGCAAAGACAGTGTGTTGGCTGGGTCTTCTGTGTCTGAATGAGTTGGGAAAATCAAATATAGTTCCCTGCCTAACAACGTGGTGGTTTAAGCAGAGGGTGTAATGTGCAGCATTCAGTGCAGTTACACAAATAAATGAAATCTAAAATCCATTGTGTACTGAGGTAGTGGTCACTTTTTCTGTGTGGTTTTTATCTTCTGAGTTTGTTGTTGTTTTGTTTTGTTTTCTTCTCTCCTATGATAGATCCCAACCCCAGGCTCCCCTCCCCCACCCCTCCCTCCACCGACCCTCTCCCACAGAGCCAGACATCATTTTGCTGCTTTAGTTAGAAGTGTGTCTCAAAGTCCACATTTGTCAGTAAGGATAGTTAGGGATGGTTCTCGATAGTTGTCACCATGGTCTAGTCTTGACCTGGCCATTAATCTAGATTTTTAAAAACTGGGTTTATAGTCTTGATATTATTTATGCCTTAAACATTCTTATAAGTTAGATATAATTATTCTAAACTTTCCAGAAGGGTAAGGAGTTGCTTGAAGTCGCATAGCTAGTAGATGACAAAGCAAGATCTGTCTGCTTGACCATGACCTCATGCTTCTAATATTATACAATAGGAGACTCTGCCTCATGCTTCTTCTTTAAGCGTTTTCTTTGGCCATTTCGGCTCGTCTCAGCGAATCATAGAGGTAGCAGAGATAATCCACTTGATAAAGAAAAGAAGCATTTTGGCTTCTAGATTTAGAGGTTTCAGCCCATGGTCTGTTGCTGCCTGTGGAGGGCAGCTCACCACTGGGCAAGGATGTGGTAGTAGAAAGTACTTATGGGAAGTGAGAGAGCGAGGAAAAGAGAGGCTAATAGCTTCTTTATCAGCATGCCCTGAGACCTAACCTCCTTACACTAGACCTCACATCCTAAAGGCTTCATTACTTTCCAACACTACCCCATGCTGGGAACCAGGCCTTCAGTACACAGGATCTTGGGGGCATTCGAAATCAAAGATATAACATAGATAATTTCAGAACAAATTACAAAGTTCGATAATGCTGGAAACTAACCCCTGGCTTAGGTCTCTGTGTCAGATGTAAGAGTGGCCCGCTTAAGCTCTTTGTTTTCAACACGACGGGACAGTGCTTACTCATAACTTGGGAGCTATTTGAGGGACCATGAGACTTGTCTGGGTCAAAGAGTTGTGAGTAGTGATGGGATTTTTCTCCCAGAGTGGAGAATGGAACCAGATTCAGCCCTTGCCTTCCTGGGCTCCCTCGACTCATTTGACCATCGCACTAGGTGAGTGAGGGCTTGACCATCCTATCATGAGGACCTGGGTTTGATCCTCCATAACCCATGGAAAAAGGCTGTGGTGGTGGGCCTGAATCTCAGTGCTGCAGAGGCAGAGGCAGGTGGATCCTGGGACTCACTGGCCAGCTAGCCATACCTAGTTGGTAAGCCTCAGGCCCTAGTAGTAGATACTGTCTCGAAAAACAAGGTGGACAGTGACCAAGGAATGGCATCCATAGTTGACCTGTACTCTCTATGTATGCAACACAGATGCTTGTATCCCTGGATCCATCCATGCACCCTTCACACAACTGTACATGGGTATGCATCTTCTCCATCTCTCCCTCCACATGCACACAAAGTACCAGGAATACTATTCTGTGATACATGGTCACCGATAATTTTTATTGGAAAGTATTTCTTTAAACCTTCAATAAGTGCTTTCTTAATTTAGGTGCTGTGTCCAGTATGACAAGGTCCCGGAAACCTGACTAGGGTGGTGAGAGATGAACAAGGGACGATGATGCTGAAGAAATGACAAATGCTCACACGAAAAGCTGGGCCAGGTAGGCTGCGTACACTCAGATAACGTCAACTACCTTAACAACTGGGAACTTGAGTGTGTTTCGTGTTTATTACATACAGCACAGGCAGAGGAGTCAGCTAGTCTCCGTAAGAGGACTCTATAGTCCCAGGCTTTTCAATATTCTGGAGGAGGCTGTGATTGCTAGTTTTTGGACACACAGTCAATCCTTTGCAAACACTAGGACCAGAGGAAGGGCTTTCCCAATTTCTTATGGATCTGAGGCCTTGGTCCATGACATGGCTGAGGCCAAAATCAAACAATACACATTCACTGGGGACTTCATTTTCTCTCTACACATTCACTTAGGTCTTCGTTTGTTACCACATTTGGGTGCTTGGCTGCTTTTAGGGTAGAATCCTCTTGGATTAACTCACATTTCCTCAGTAGATGGAGAGGTAGACCTATACTGTATGTTAGATTATTTCTGCGCCTCTCATACACTTTAGGGCTTTATGTCCCTTTCCAGGTGTTAGCCCTTACCATCCCAGCACATAGGCTGGCGGGAGTGTAGGACGAGTCCCCATTGTGGCTACTACTGGAATCCATGCCTCTTAGGGTCTCTCTCCCTTTAATTCCTTAAGTAGCCAGGCTCTAATTTTAATGGCATGTCAAGGAAGGTCTGAGCAGTGTGGGAATAAAGGACATTGTCAGGGTTCAGCCACACTTTTAAGGCTTTACCTCTTGTCTCATTCTTTGAACATTTCTGCTCTGTTAGCTTCTCTTGTGGAAGACTGAGTGGGCTAGAGTTGCTAGTCTCTGCAGCAGCTGAAATGCTGACCCCCGAGTTCTCCTGGGAGCAGACAAACAGCTGGCTGCATAGCACACGCTACTCTGCAGGGGGTTTCAGATTCACAACTCCTCCCAACCTTTCAGAAGGTCACAGCCCAAGGAAATGTCAGTAAGACACTGCTGCCACGTATGTGGTTAATATGCTGAATATTATACCTCCAGCAGGAGTATAGTGACCTCAGAGATGGGGTCCAGTTCAAAGGGAAGTAGGTAACAGCCACATTTGTAGCATCTCTGTTGCCTTGTGTATCATTGAAGATTCTGGACATCAGAGGCATCTCCAAGCTGGGTGATTTGAAGGATTTTTACATGGAATCATTCACAAGGATGGAATAGGCTACAGAAAGTTTTTAAAGGGCGCTCAGTACTCTGGGGTGTTTTGTAGCAGTTAGCTACTATGCTTTTATCCTCAATTTCAGGAAAAGAGAAAGGAAGGATAGGAAGAAAGAAAGAAATCTTCACAGCCCTTGAGGGTAGCCTTGATAGAAACAGAGAAAGGAAGAAATAGTCAGAACCCTTTTTGGCTGTCTGAAGCTTGGAGAGCAGGAGGTGACAGTGAGCTAGATTAGTGTCCCAGTTCCCTATCCTCCAACCCAATCTCTCCAATGGATGTTCTTCTGAGCAATAATCAACAAACCAACCCACCAAGGACCAATCAACAAGGAACCAACCAAACAAACGAACAAACAAAAACAACCAACTACTAGCCACCCAACCCCAGCTCTCAGGGCTTCAACCCTTATAAACGCTAAGCAAAAGTTCCCAGAAGTCCAAGTGGTATGCAATCTGAAGGACAAGCTACAATTGGCAAAACAGCTGCACAGAACCAAATTATAGCCACCAGCAATGAATAGTTGCTTTCTTTTGATGTACATAACCCATTGTGACCTTATGGGCCTAAGAAAACTAAGAGAGCCATGACCCCATTCTTCTGCCTTTCTCAGCATGATTATCGGGGCCACCCAATGTGCAAAGGCAATTGGAGATGAAGAGAATCCATTGCAGTCCAATGCAGTAGTCAGTGTCCTAGAGAGTGTTCAGAGTTAGTTTTAGGGATTGAAGAGTGTGTGTGTGAATTAAATTGCACGATGACAGATTATCAAGGGAAGAAACAGATATAGTCATGTAAGGCCAAGAGTTCCAAAAGTGTGTGACTTAAAGGTATAATCAGAATTTGAGATGAAGGAGTGAGAAAAGACACATGGAAAAGCATAGCTTGGAGAACAGAAAGTGTGTATGGGGGAGACATTACTCTTTTGTGAAAGGGTCTGCACTAAGACTCAATCTTTCTTGGTTCCCAGAGAGTGGATTTCTGTTGAATTTGTTTCTGCTCTTTAGTGAGGCTCTCTCTGCCTTAGGACAGGCTTAGGAACTCACATGGCTTCTGTTCAGAACAACTCATCTTCCACAGTGGTATATACTGGATCATTTCATTATAAAATGCTGGCACAACCTGAAGGGAGTTGTTAAGAGGCCTGGTTTGAGGGATTTAGACTGACTGGTGCTGAGGGGCATCTGTGAAGGATGCTGGAGGGATGGCATCTCTAGACTCCTCTGCCCAGGGAGCATGCTCTGTCTTTGGTTTTCAGGAGGTGCTGGCCTGAGCCATCGAAGGCTTCAGTAAAGTGCTTTTGTATAACCTGCTGCATCTGGCTCAGAGCTTTCTGCATTCCGGGAGGTCGGTTCTTTTAATCTTGCGACCTTAGAAAACTGTCCTGTTTCTAAGACATGTTTTGAATGGAGCAAAGAATTACAGGACACAGAATCAGGGACCTTGTTTTCCTTAGAGTGAGGGGCACCCCCCCCCAGAGTATCTGCCTGAGTACTCTAAGGGAAAGATTCTCTGAACAATGCTGAAAAGTTTTTAGAGATTCAGGAAAGTGAACTTCCCAGGTGTGTTGTGTGCGTTTTCCAGATGGGAAGAAGGGTGAAACAGATACGGTGATAGGATTTCCATTGTTAGATGCCTCTTGTTTGTCTGTGAAACTCTCATGAGGGAGCTATACTGAGCCATGAATACTAAAAACACTGGTGTGTTTTTCCATGTGTGAAAACGTTACCCTTTGAAAAATCTAGGGCCCACCCTGGGCCACACATGTCGACTCCGGAGCTCAGCTGTTCTCAGCTTTTCACCTGCACCAACAGCCAAAGCAAAAGTGGTTCAGCACAGACACTGTTTAAAATGGCTGCGTTAAAAATACCAACCCCAGCTTCACGGATTTCGGGAACTGTCAGAAGCACGTCTTCATTTATTTACTCTGACGATGAAGGTGAGGTCCTGGAGAAGGGCACACACAGTTAAAAGTGGTGTTGTGATCAGATCAGGTAACGGTTTAGAATCTCCATGCTCTGAACCAGCTGCCTGGCTCAGCCTGAAGTCCCTGTGTTCTCTACACGGCTGGAGGGCAGCACAGTGGGAGGTGCTGGCTGCTCGCTCCCAAGGCTCCATGGCTCCATCCCATAGAAGGGTAACTGTGCACATGCTGTGTGGAGGGAAGGAGGTCTGTGCCTGGGAAGGAGTTCCCTAAGCCCTGAGGAATGGCAGTCCAAGGGCAAGTGTTCAAAGAAACTTTAAGGTTCAGCCTGGAATCCTGCGTTCTCAGCTCAGGAGATTGGTGATAATCTTGTTTTCTGTTTAGTTTAAAACGCCACATAATCTTCAACACTCTTTAAAGCTGAGTATGTTTCCAGTTCAACTGAATCAACTGTCAATGAACCGAAGTCATGTTCAAACTTGTTGTCTTCCCTCACTGAATGTACTCACTTCATGTTTTCAGGCAAACATTTACTAAGGTCCCTCTTACTGTCCGTTGATGACCTCAGCTGCCTATCAGCCCAGCAGCCCATTATTCTAATGTTTAACACAAGAGTTTGCTTAGCCAAATTACATTTCACAAGCCCAAGCCTAATAGGCTTGTCTAGGACTCACAGGTCTTCCAAAAGGTGTGGCCCTGGTCACAGAGCAGCGCGTCACACTCCAGCTGGCCTTCGTGATGGACTCTGCACCACCAGCATTTCTCCCAGTGTGGTTGGTTCACTACTGAGGAAACAAGAAAGAGGAAACGGTTAAGAAAGAGGGCCAAGGTGAGGGCCACAGGTGTATACAACCTTGAGTATTTCCTCCTGAGGAGTGGAACAGCTGGCAAATCACCCAGAAGTTTGAGAAAAGGATTGTCAAAGCGGAAGAAAGAGGGAAAACTACTCACCATGTGTTGATTATGAATTTTAATTACTGAGTTATCTGTTTAGTCAACGGCTGGGAAAGAAATGTGGGCAGGAAGAGCTCTGTGAATGTTCCAGATGATACCATTTTGCTTTTAGGAAATGCACAATTAGACTGTGTCTACACAACCCAAAGTAAAAGCAGATGTATCCGTCATCAGACTATTTTGATTAATGGGGGGAATTTGGAACTTAAATTGTCTGTTTCCACCAGCTATGTAGATCAAATGAACTGGATCATTGCCAGATCCACATCCTTGCAGTGTGGGGTTTAGACACAACTTTTTGGGGTGATGCAAATTTGGGAACAAGATCCATCATGCTGTGCAGCAGAACTGAAGTGGGAGGAGAAGCCATCAGTAGGTATGGGGTGCACCTAGGCTGAGTAATGAATAGTCCACTCTGAGAGGTCATGGGCTTAGCTCATTTCCAAACCAGACAGGTAACTCCACCAGCCACAGGCTCTGGGTTGGATCTACACTCTTCACACTCTCCCCTGAAGTTGCTATCCAGTTGGGGCAAGAGTGGTCCCCACGATGTTGGTTTGCATCCACAGGGCTAAGTGACTAGGTGGAAGTAGAAGAGTTATAGTGGAATTCATTCATGGTTGTTTACTCTAGGGAGGAGGCTAGGGATACACAGACAGACCACTTCTACCATCTTGTTAACCAGGCCAGTTTTCTTTCTTGATATGGCAGACAATACTGCCTGTCCTTAGAAGTCTTCAAAGAGCCCATCCTCTTTCTCCTCCCCCCTCTTCCAACTCCTTTCCATCCCTCCTCCTTCCCCATTTCCTCTTCTTCCTCCTTATTTGGAACATATTTATTTGTGTGTGTGTACAACTAGGGTTACTTGCAGACTATGAAGTCTGTTATTCTCTTGCATGACAAGGCTACTTTTGGAGGACATGTATAAAATGACAAGCTGCCATTGATAAAAGAGAATGAGAATCTGGGTTGTAGGAAATAATGCTTCACCAAAAAATGACTTTTGAAGCAAAGCCTTCTTGCAATATGGGTCTTTTTAAGTTAACTGGCATCTTTTACTACAACCAAGAAGGTCCAATTAAAATTTTAAAAGGAGGAAAGTAGTAGAATTCAATAATGATAATTGATGCTTCAAAGTGATCACGGCCCATCGATGGGCGAGTGGATTTGCAGATCATGCCGTCCACACAATGGCACAGCACACAGCCGCAAGAAGGAATAGAATACCAACGTGTGCTACAATACCGACACATGGATTTTGAAAAAGTAAAATGCAACAGTCCCGACACAAAACAGCACCTACTATGTCATTCCATTTATTTGAAATGTCCATAGGGACAGAAAGCAGGCTGGTGGCTGCTGAGGGCAAAGAGGAGGGAGAATGGGGAGCAGCTGCTTCCCAGAACCAGGCGAAGGCATCGGTCAAAGGCATCGTGGCTGTACTAAACGTCACAGAACTACACCCTTTAAACTGTTAACTTGATATGATAGTTGATGTTATGTTTTAAGAAAACAATGTCAACAAAGTAAACCTGCTTGGGTCATGCTACTCCCACACCTATTCCCATGACCTAATGACAAGGTCTGGAGAGCAGGACTACTGCAGAGTTGTTTCCTATAAATAAACAAGGCCAGTGCTCTAAAGGACCTTAGCAACCATATCTTCGCGTCCTTGGGGAAGCTGGGGACAGAACAGGTTGGCCCCAAGTGGCTTGATTCTTAGACTGATATCTAACCCAGGAGAGTACATTGTGTCCTGAAAGAAGGTGACACAGCTTTCTGAGACAGTTATAAAGTCTTCCCAGATCATATGATGAAAGCGTTGTCAGTAGCCTTTGGTTCCGGAAACTGGTAGAGACTTCAGGAGGCAGTGCCTGGTGGAAGGAAGGTAGGGCATTGGAAGAGCCCCGGGTGGGGATATTGGGATTGCTGACTCACCACCAGGAGGTGAGCAGCTCTGCTTCATCTCTGCTCGATGTCCTGGCATTCTGCCTTGCCACTGTCCCAACTGATGGAGCCAACTGATTGTTGCTTGAAACATCTAGAACCATGAGCCAAAACAAACTTTTCCCCTTAAGTTTGTTTCTTTATTATACTTCTTTATTGTGTGTAAATATGTGTGTGCACATCATAGCGCATATGCGGAGAGATCGGAGGACAGCTTGCAGGAGTTGGTTTTTGCCTTCCATCATGTGGGGCCTGAGGATTAAACTAAGTCATTAGGCTTGGGACTGAGTGTCTTTGCCTGCTGAGCCAGTTCTGTGCCTTTTCTCTTCTCCTTTTAAATGGATTTATTTTAAGTACTTGCTACAGAGACCAGAATCTGATAAACATCTTTTCTCAATAATTTCTTTTATGCTTTGAACCAACACGGCAACAGGTGTAATAGTAATAATAATGGCAATAAAACAAACATGAGGTAATTAATATGCTAGCATATTAATTTAATTTAAGCAGCATATATATTTTAAAATGTCACATTAATCATAATGTCCATAAATGTTATTTGTTAATTAAAAATATAAAAAAATACAAAAAAAATGATGATGATACAGTTCACTGGGCCCTTATTAGGTGTCAGATAGAGAAAGGAATATTTTTCTTGGTCTCCAAACCTATGAGGTCAGTGAGGACAGTGGGCCCAGGTAAATTAAATAAATTTCCACAGAGGTTTGTAGGGCTGGTGTCGGGATTAATCATCACTAGTGGTTACAGTGTTCTTCCCTACCACATCTAATACCGGGGCTCAACACCTTTGGGGTTCATAATTTCACACTAGTGAAATTTCCAGAATCCAATATAAGGCAGTCTTATTTTGTTTGCATTTTATTGTTTGCATGCTTCAATCACCCCGAGCATGTCCCACCAGAATCATGATATCAATAGAATACATTTTTACACCTTCCTGCAGTGTGGAAATGGTTAAGAAGTATCTAAAAATGTGTTCCACATCCTTAGTCAGCAGGGAAATGCAAATTAAAACTCCTTTGACAGTTCATCCACAGCTTCCTGAGGGATAGGTTAGGGGATATAGATGACCTGAGGGCTCATTTGGTCATATACGCCATGAATTACAGTCTCTTACTTTTTACTGATAGGGAATTTGCTTATGCTTCTATGAACAGTACGAATGCTCCATCCTGAATCCCTCTACTAGAGTCTGTGTTCTAGAACTGGTCTGCATCAAAGTCCTAACAAGAGCCAGATGTTTCGATCTAGTTGGTGTTTCTATAGGAAGACACTCAAGGCTAAAGTCCAAAAGAAAAGGTTTATTTAGCCCATCGTTTTGATGAATAGAAGTAAGAAATTATATTACCCTCTGTGTTGAACCTCTGGTGGGGGCCTTTTATTACATTGTAACATAGTGTATAATCACGTGTAGAGAGAGCGTGTGCATTAGGGACAAGCACAGAATATGCCACATACCAAGCACATACATGATACCACCATGCTTGAGCTAGAACAAGGCGGGAGCCATTGCCCAGAAGCTAAGAAGAGTTTCACTTAATGGGAGTGATAAGACCTATAGCTTTGTGTTAGAGAAGGGTAGCCATTTTTAAATCCCAGTTCTAGAAAGAAAAGAAAGGATGTCTGTCTCTGCTCCCAAGTTTTTCAATTGTCTGGGTGTTTCCCTTTGGTTAAATCCAACTAGAAGCCCCAAAGCAAGAATTCTCGGAGGTCAGACTCACGTCGTATATACAGCAGAGTGGGAAGTGAGAGTACATCTGGAGGGTAAAAGAACTAAGGGCTTATTTCTGTATCTCAGGTCATGGCAATGTACAGGCATTCCGTTGAATAAGGTTATGGGATGACAGTGGCATGCGGGGTTAGGCTCAGGTAATTCATAGATGGAAGATCTGCCAGGACACTGCAGCTTCAATGTTACGACCTTAGGATGCCATAGCGAGGCCGGGGAAACGCCTTGAAGGGAACCACCCAATGCATGCGCATGCGTGTGTGAATGTCTTTTCCTGTCAGGGAGAAGAGGGTGAGCTGTAGTTTGAAGCTGAGCCGCCATTTAGTGAATCCAGTCAGGAGGCTGCGAGGACCACACGCTACGACAGATTGCTTTGGAGTTTTGTGTTTGAAGTTAGAAGCCAAATAGATGCAGAGAGCATCCGGTCTTCCTCATTTCTATGCGCATGGAGATTTCGTGTTGGTATCAAAGGAAGTCAGATTTCTGTGTAAAGGAGACATGATTTTCTTCAGGGTCTTTTTTTTTTTTTAAATATATATTCAAATCCTTTATTTAAAAACCCCTAGCAGGGACATTCATGGCCCTTCGCTCTCATAATCCCAGTAATTGCGAGGCGGAGGAAGAGCATCAGACATTCAGGGCCCTCTTGCTACACAGCAAGTTTGAGGCTAGCTTGGACAACCTGAGACCCTGTCTCCAAAACCAAAATAAGCAAGTGAACGCATGAATGAAGAGGCATAGCATCTGCGTAGAATATGCCTTATAGATTTTAATCCATAATCAGATGACATATACCTAATACAATGCGAATAATTGTTTAGGTTGTATTGTATTGTATTGTAATGCTGACAAGTCTGCACGTGACCAGCGGTTTCTAGCTCTGCAACAGAGTCTACAGATGCTTAAATCACAGATAGAGGCCTACTTGTGTATGTGTGTTTGCGTGCACGTGCGCGTTGTGCGGGCACACACGTGTTCACACGCTTGCATGAGTATTCAATGAATTTGAAACTTTGGCTGTAGACAGTGGTGTCAAGTGTTACATTTTAACCTCATGTATTAATGTGAGTTAAATTTAAAATTAATTACTTATTAGGTAAGAAAGATAAGCAATTGATCAGGTTTTGAAAACATTCCTGGCTAGTGTTTGCCCAGCACTTCTCTAAGTACTTCTAAATGATTTAATTTTACCCCCTCCTCAATCCCAGGAGGGTGATACTAATAAAATTTTCCTGAGATTTAGTTATAATCGGCAAGATGTGAAAATTGTTCTCCGTTTGAACGGTCTTGATGACATCGCCTCTACTGTGTTCGCTCACAGCAGCAGGACTTTGTAAACAGTCAATTCCAGGCCGGTCTTTGCCGTCTTGTTTGTTCTTCTAAGAGATTTCCCAGGTCTCAGCGTTGGCTCGGGGCCTCTCCTGAGGAGGGAATGCAGCGCCTGGTTTTGACATGGCCAGTTCCGACAAGGGGACGCTTAAGCTCCCGCCATACCCCTCCAAAACTTTCAGTTATCATAAGGTGCATATAAAAGACCCCAGATGAGTTCAATCTACATTTGGGAAAGATACACATCTTCAAAACTGGCTAACACTTCAACAGGCTGATTCTGCTGTCTTGCCCTGCTTTATCTATCACCTATGGGATTTTATTTCTTGAGTCCTCATTTTTGACCAAATTGTTACTACCCTGCCCTACTCAGAGGTCCAGAAATTCATCCCCAATTCAAATGTTTTCCTTAAACTAGATTACTTTTAGAAAACACAATTTCTCTTTTTTTGAGAGAGTATGACATATTCATGCCTGTTTTCCTATTTATTATGAAAATATGGAAGCAGTCATTTGGGACCGTCAGGTGGTACTTTGTCACTTCTTTGGCTCAAAGCAAGCTGGGATAGTACTATGAAAATACTTCTCATGCTTTCTCCTTGTTTTGAGACAAAATTGTCTCTTACATATCAGCAAGAGTTCATCCTATACACAACCATGACAACTCCTTTTCTTGTTGCTGTGACCAAAGGCCTTACAGTTTGAGGGTCGAGATCATCACAGTGGGAAGGCCTGCCCGTGGCAACTCCCTGGTAGTGGGGGGCTCAGGCTTCCTCACATTTTGGCATAACAGAGAGGGATACCAAGAGGTGCCAGGCTATAAAAACCTCAAGCCCCACCTCTAGTGACTAATTTTTCTCTAGTGATTCTCTGCCTCCTAAGTGGTCTACAACTTTCCAAATCATTGCCACTAGCTGGAGTCCAGTAGTCAAATACATGAGCACATGGGTGATAGTTCACATTCAAGTCACAACGGCTAGTTGAGATACATTTTAGTATTCAACATGCATCACAATGGTGTATGCTCCGCTGTGTTGATCACAGAGCATCAGTGTTCAAAAAGGGGTTGTCTGGGAATGTTGGCTACTTCTGTCATACCCCCACACAGGGTGACAGAGCCATGGGGCTCATACAGTACCAAGGGGAAGGCAAACAATACATACCCAAGGAGAAGAAATCACATTTCCAAAGGGAGCAGGTTTTCCATGTGATCTGCCCAGAACATGTAATAAACACAGCAGACTGCATGCTGCTTCTTCTAAGGAACATACACATGCATTTCAATCGTGTATTTTTTTTTTTTTTTCATGATGCATTGGTGAATTGTATCCTGTTGCATTTGTAATTAGAAGGTGGAACAGATGTGATGGCTTTGTTTAAAGTGATATGTCCATTAAACGAACCTATGCTACCAAGTAATTGTTTCCTTTAACAAGGGAGTCTGGCCATTGTCCTGCTGTTTTGAGCCATTTAAACCGACTACGAAAGAAAACATGTGTGTCTTCAGGAAATGTTGATCAATTATGGATGTCAGAAATTTTCGAGATGGGTTTTATGTCTGTTTGTGTTTTGTTGTCATTGTGTCCCCCCCCCACCCCAGTCCTTCTGAATTGATATTATCATCAGATAGGCATTCCTTCCTCCAATATCACTAGTCTTTCCTAAGTTTAAATGAATAAATCAAACCTATCTGTATTTCAAAAAGAATCCAGGATTTCTTTTTCATTTTAACAGGAGAGTGGTTTGTAAAGTGAAAATCTCAACAATCACTCGGTCATCAAGCACGTAGTCAATATTAGCATTGGCTCTTAGTTTAAACCTAAATGAAATGTGGGGTTTTGCTTTGATCCGTGTCACTTTTCTGAAATCTGCAGTTATGCTTGATTGGGACAGGCTGTGGCAGCCAACACAGTAGCTGGCAGACGATCCTTCAGTACATGTCTGTACCTGACTGACCCAATTATCCATCCCCTTACCCCAGTGCAAATGGCAGGCCCAACAACATTTTCACCGTTTTCTTCTTGCAGTGTCAATGCCCTTGACATCAATCCAACGTAAGGTTCTTAATTTGTAGATCAGTTGCATGCTAATCCCCGGGACCCGTCTAATTAAATGCCCCCTACCTCATCTTTGAGTCAGCAGGGCTTGTAGATATGTTCCCAAGTTCAAAGCTGTCGTAGTTTTGTAAAGGAGAATTTATATTAACTATACTATGGAGTCAGTACGCAACTTGGAGAAACAACACAGTTTCATGCAAATTCCATGTAGGCTAAGCATTGTGGCAAATAATTCTTTGATAAAAATACTCCAAAAGGTTTAATACGTGATGCAGTGCTGTGGTGGAGTGTACTGTGTTGGTTATGACGTTGAGTTCAATGGTCTCTGCTTTTTTTTTTTTTTTTTTTTTTTTTTTTTTCTGGAAGAAGTCTCCAGTGATTATTGAGGAAACTAATTTTTACCCTCATGGGATGAGGAAAGAGAAAACTCTTTAGCATTCTTTTAATCAAACTCCGTGACTTTGTAATTGAGCCCTGGCAAGTACATTTGGGGGCTGGCTGCTCTTGGTTCCACGATTTACAGTTACGAAAGCATACCATGGCTAGATTCTGGCTGTGTGTGTAGAACTCCATCTCACTCCATGTGCTACTGGTTGTAAATTGCTATATAAAGTAATTCTTCAAGTCTGATCTAGGAGGGTACATATAGAAACCCTTGGGTCAAAGGTTATGGACAGACTTGAACCAGCTCCAAATTTTATTTTTTTCCTGGTCACTGGCTTTCTGTCCATGAAGAGAAATAATGACAATATTTCAACTGCAATGTGTGGACTGTATGTCTATTTTCTATACTTGTTTTAAAGAATTATTTAAAATGTAAACAAAGCCACTGTGGACAAATTATTGATATATATATCGATATCAAAAGAACTAGAATCAATGAGGTATTTATTAAGCTTCTATTTTAGCATAGCAGTTCATTAATTATTTCTAAGAATCATAGATTCCACAGGAAGCCTTTGGGAGCCTCTGTGGAATACCTTTTAGTGGTGATAGAAGTTTATCTGTCTGAGGTTATTTAGATATAATTCAAGAGGAAATTGTGACTCTTAAAGCTTATTCACGGGGCTTAGAGTTAACTGTATATTTAGACTACTTTCTTGTTAAAGTTTAATATTCATTAGGAAGTAAAATACATAAGGATTATAACTAACAATAAAATATTGTAATTAAGATTTTTTTTCTAAATGAGCAGGTCATAGCTACACTTATATGGGAGCAGGTAACTGTGAAATGATTGACATGTCCATTTGTTCCATCATTACACCCATCCCCCTTTTTACTATATGTACACGTACATCTTGTAAACGTAAAATAGATGTCACTATGATCTTCAAAATAAAAGTTGAACTCTCTTGGATCTGGAAGTTAATTTAAAGCTAATTGGTATTCAGTGCAAATGCTTTTATTTTATAGCAGTTAAACATGCCCAGAAATCTCAGTGCTGTAAAATGTTTACAACTGTTCATAAATCCTCTTGGACAAAATAGCATTATTTCTTTTCAAGCTGAAAAGTACAAGGTTCCAAACCCAGCTAAGTCTTACGCAGGGGTCTTCTCCACCCTGAGCGTTTGCCTTTTGAGGAGACACACCTGCGGGCTTCTGGTGGCGGCATGGGACAGACTTGCCCTCTGTCCATCAGATCAGATGGCACCACGTAGTCACCGCATGCATTTACAACAGAGGACCCACAAGCGTGTGCGTCACAGGGAGACCTTGTGCAGAGAAAAGAAACCAAGTAGTGTACAGGAGGAAGAGAGTCATTGATGAGGTAAAAATTTGAAGAATCAAGGAACACTTAGTAATGTAACCTCCACTGAGCTCCTGAATTTAAATCCTGCCTCTTCTTGGGAGAAGGAGGTCAGACTGGGTGACTTCCAGTATCGACAACAGGAGGCTGCATCCGCATATTTTTCTTGAAATTTTATGGAAATATATAATCTCTAATGGAAATGATGTCTGTGAGACATTTCTTGACTGTTGATTGATGTGGGTGGTACCACCCCTGGGCGAGTGGTCCTGGGAGGTATAAGGAAGATGACCCACAGACAAACAAGAAGGCAGGGCTCTTTTCTGCTTCAGCCCAGCCTCGACGCTCTGCCTTGAATTCCTATTACCTGTAAGCATAAGATGAAGTCAATCCTTCCCTCCCCAAGTTGCTTTTGGGTCAGTGTTTCGTCACAGCCACAGGAAGCCGAGCAGGGCGGGCTGTGATAGCTGGAAACAACTCCGCTCTTCGATTCTGGGTGTGTTTATTTAGATCTATTACGGGTAAGAAGAAACTGAGATTTCTGCTTCTTTGTCTTAGAATGTGAGAGAGAAGGGTGAATCTGTTTTCTGATATAACCTGGGAGCTCTTTACTCTGCTGAGCATGTTACAGATTGAAATGCATATACCTGGAGATTTCCCTTCAAGACTCTAGAGGCACCCCAGGGGCCTAGTAGAGGTTTCTTCACAAACACAGGCCGTCCTCTTCCACCTCCAAGGAACACACCATGTCCTTTTGAATCTGACTTTGTTTCCTAAATGTCCGCTGGGCCTTCTTGCCCAGACTTCTCCTCTTTTATTTTTTCCTGTTATTTCTCTTGGTGGTTGAATCATTCTCATAGCTTGACCAAGATCCAAATCACTATCCTGAGCTTTCTAAGACTGAGAATGCCCAAGCAAATCTAAACAAGTACCCACGGCAGCTGATGTCAAGGTAGTGCATACCTCTAGGCAAAGGTTTTGTATCTGATCTGCACTTGTTAATACCAAACCATTGAAAATACTTGGGAAAAAAAAGTTTACCTGTATTGAAGTTGCACAGACTTGTTTTCTTGTCATCATTAACCAAACAATACGTATAGTGAAGTATAGACAGAATTTTCATAGTATTCACATTGCCTTGGGTGTAATAAGCAGCACTCCTGAGTTGATTCCAGAAGCATGTACACATTGGTATAAGCAAGTTCTCTACCACCTTCTGTAAAGGACTCCAGTGTCAGTGGATATGCAGATCTGCTCTCCCAGAGCAGAAAGCCAGAGCCTCTCTCAGCTCTCTTCTCTCCCTCACCTCCTGCAGCATCTCCTCTCTCCCATCCCAGACTTCTTCAGTGCCCGTCATTCAGAATCTTCTGTGTCCTTTACTCTGTTTCCATGGGTTACCAGTCATTCTTTTCCAACTCATTGCTCTCTTCTTTCAGATCTTTGTCCTGTAGCTTTATTAAATGATGTAATTAAATTGTTTATTATTTATTAAATTGTTTAATAACTTACTAAAATAAGACTAATCTCTCCACGCGTAGTTCAGGTGTTGTAGAGCCACCAAAATAGTTCGCTGGTTTCTCACTGCATCCAGACTAGAATGCAAACTTACTATCTCTCTTTATTACGTATGTCTTATCCTTTCCCCCCACCCTCCAATGTAAACGTTAACCATTGTGCTTTCTGCATCCATGTACTTCACATGCTCTTCCTCCCATGAAAGCAACCCAGTGTTTCAACCACACATCTCCATCTTTATGTTGAAGGCTTGGAGGGTAAATATATGTTCCACCAAGCCTGATGACCTGAGTTCTATCCCCAGAACCCACTCAAGTAGAAAGAGAGAACCTACTTCCACAAGTTGTCCTCTGACCTACATATACACACTGTTACACACACACACACACACACACACACACACACACACACACACACACTGAATGATTGAATGGATGATCAAATAAATGTAGAGATTCAAGGTCACTCTGTTGGCAGTGTCAGTTTCTTCTCAGGTACCTCTTTTTGGTCTGTAGTTATCCATCTCTACACAACTTCCAACTAGCTGATTCTGTGTCTAGGTTTTCTCATATATCAGCATACTGGGCGTGCACGGAAAACCTTGTTTTAATTTAATTTAATTTAATTACTTCTGTGAAGATCTTATGTTACATTGTGAGGTATCTGGGAACTTCAACATATAAATTTGGGGAGGTGTTGCCAGAATTCTTTCCCTGGATGAGAGGTAAACAGTGTTTACCCTCCTCCTAAGGGCCCAATGGCAAACTAAGATGTGATTCCATCAAAATTCATCCTAGGGAACCAATGAGTTGATCGGGCTTACTTACACAGCAAAGACTGAGCGATTATAGGCTGGAGCATGGGTCACCTGAAAGCATCCACTCTGGAGGGTCTGCATCTGGCATGGATGGCAACATCTCCCAGCTGTGTAGGTAAAATATCCTTTAGTCCTTTCCCACCTATCTTCTAGCCCTACCTGAACCACATGTGATTAGGGAAGAATTGCATATAACTTGTTTAAATCGGTGGCTGGATGTTCAGGTGAGGGTACCCGGACTCTCCCAACCTCCTCTTCCCAAGCAACCAGGTCAACAGTCAGCAAGCCTAACCATGATGATCTTTGATGAGCAGACTCAGCTGGACTCCTCAGGATGGAGAGTTGGGCTTTGGAGATAGTCCTGTACAACAGGGGGACATAATTCAGCTCCAAATGCCTGTCTATGCAGCGTGACTCACTTTAGACTTTTCAGTCTATGTTTTCAGTGAATATGTCATAGACTTACCAGTTTGTGCTAAATCTGAGAGGGGAGGTCCATACATTCTACGTGGTATCTCTCCAGGTCAACTCATAAATACTCGATATGGTGCCTTGAATGTAGAATATGCATAATAAAATTATAAGATGGTGAAAATTAATTAGCAGACCTCTCATGTGAACAACACGGACTGTGGGTAGACAAATAGATTTGGGTGGGGATCAGTGATTGTAGTTTTTTTTTTTTTTTTAATACTGGGGTTGAACTTAAAGTCTTATACTTGCTAGGCAAGGACTCTCTCACTGAGTTACAGCCTCTGCCCTGGTTTTTATGAGACAGGGTCTCATTATGTAACCTAGGCTAATCTCAGTTTCATGCAATTATCTTGCCTCTTGAATGCTGGATTGTATACACACACACACACACACACACACACACACACACACACACACACGTACATACATACCAAGAAATATAAAGAGTTTTAGCCAGGAGTTTTTCATACACCAGCAGTGATTATGGAAGTTATCAACTCTGTGGCTTCAAATACATAAGAGAACTCCCTGCAGCTGACTATTCCACTGGTAAATGAAAACCCCAGTAATAAAACATAATACTTCCTGTGTTTGGCTCTTGTGCCTGTGCCACATCAGTTTTAAACACTCTTTAATGGATAACTCACTTAATAATCAATTTTGTGAGGTAAATCCTATTATGCTTACTTGGGGGGATGGCGAAACTGAGGTGCTGACTGCTGAAGGAGTTACACCCAAGGTTACACCAAATGCTAAGAGTGAACGTCAGAATGAAGCCTTGAACATGTGTCACCTGTGATCCTGACTCCAAGCTCTGAAACCTAATCTCATTTCTACTGTGCACGTCAGTTCCATGGTGGTGCATAGTGAGATTTGTAGCTATTACAAAGGAGACTTCAAATGTCTGACAAAAAAAAAAAAATCATTAACTTCCAAGGCACAAAATTGTTCTAGATTCCTTTAAGAATTTCTGAAATATAAACACTTTTTTTTTTAAAAAGTTGAATTTATTCTTATAGACAGGCAAAATAAAGAGCCGATGGTACAAAATGGATTTTTTGTTTTGAATTATCTGGCTAGCGATCAGTCCACGATGATTCTTTCCAAATGTCATAGTCCAAGTGTGGCTGCTCAGGCAGGGACTATAAAAAGACTCGGTTTTGTCTCCTGGCCAATCTGTTAACACAGAAACTCAACTGTGGCATGCAATTATAAATTGATACATTGTTATAAAGATGACTGATTCATCAGACTCTTTTAAATGTTAAAGAAACAGATGCAGATAGTTAGAAATGGACATAGAGCAGCCACCCTTTCAGATCAGCATGGAAGGATCTCTGGAGATGGTGATCCATTTCCACCTTGGGAAATCTGAATAAAAAGCAGTACAGATTTAAGAAAACAAATAGGTGCATAGTATTCCTTCCTTTGTTTTTTTTTAAATTTTGCACGAAGATTGTGCTGGTTAGCACACTTGTCTAAACTCTAACCAGGGAGAGGGGCATTCTATTGAGAAGTCAGACCACTTGAGCTAAAAACAACTTCCTGATATTATCATATTCTGATATCTCTTTTCGTTCCCCCCTCTCTCCCTCTCTTCTCCCTTCTCCCCTTCACCTTCCCTCTCCATTATAAGGTTTTATCTAGAAAGTTCTTATTCGTCATAGCAGCAGAACTGCAACATCCGTCCTTCTTTCTCATCCTAGAGCAGAAAGAACGTCTCTTGATGCGCAGCCTTCTGCTGGGCTCAGCATAACCCTGCCCTCTGGTGACAGCCTCTTGGCAAGTGATGAGGAAGCAGAGATGGAGGGAAAGGCAAGTGCAGGTGAATCAAGCAGGAACAGGTGCCTCCCGGGACTATTTACAAACAAAATCCATTTAACCTTCTTCTTAGGATAGCTCGTTATATTTTGTTTAAACTCAAAAATACACAGAAGTAGATAGTTGTTTTCAAAGATAATAAACTCTTCAGAGAGTAAAGATTAATGTAATACAATAAAATGACCTCCAGGTGGGAAGCCCAGGTGGTATTTTGTAAGGAAAATAGATGCTGTTCCATAGCTACCTTTCCATATCTGGCTTCTACATCCCTGAATTCAAACAACCACAGGTTGAAAATATTTGAAAGAAAAGTTCATCTGTATTGAACCTGCACAGACTTGTTTTCTTGTCATCATTAACCGAACAATATGTATAGTGAAGTATAGACATGATTTTCATAGTATCCACATTGCATTAGGCATTATAAGCATTCCTGAGTTGATTACAGAAGCATGTGTGTAGGTATATGCAAGTTCTCTACCACCTTCTATAAAGCACTTGAACATTTGTGGTTTTATCCACCAGGGGACCTTCATCTGTCTAATAAAAACCGGAAGAACTGGATATATCACGGTCTTGTGAGTTTTTTTAATTTATATTTTATTGTTATTTTTAAAGGTATAGATATTTTGCCTACATGTATGTCTGTACAACAACACATGTGTGCCTGGTGACTGTGGCCTCCAGAAAAGTGTTTTGAGTCCTCTAGAACCAGTTGTGAGCCACCATGTGGGTGGCTGAGAGTTGAACCTGGGTCCTCTAGACAAGCAGTCAGTGCTTTTAAGCACAGAGCCGTCTCTCTAGCTTTGTAAGATAGGTGTTTATAAATGGTAGGGGCGTGGAGTAGAGTGCAAGTTCGGGATGTGCTTCTGGCTTTTGGTCTTACTCCTGCTGCTTGCTTATTGACATTTCTCTCCTTTTCATTACTTTAGCAACGTTTTTATGTCTTTGGGTTTTCTTCTCTTCTCAAACAGAGGATGACAATACCCTTCTTGGATGGTTGAGGCAACACTGAAAGAGATGAGTACATACAATGTGCAGTCAAGTAGGCTCTTACTAAACACCAGTTTTCCAGAGCGACATGGATGCTGCATGTGGGTTTGATGTATCATTTCTTTTATTATTCTGTCTTCCTAATTAATAGCGTTTGATGCAAACAGAAGCAAAAGTCATGTGTTCAAGTAGAACAGGGTAGGATAATTTATACTCACTGAATTTCTGGTAATGAAAAAGACAAGCTTATACTAAGTTAATTACTCCTTGTTATATGTCAGCAATGCAGTAAGAAGTGGGGGGCAGAGCTGGACACCCACTGAGTCACCATCACAGGATGGCAGGGATTTGAGCAGAGTAGAAATCATGTGTCACACTGTCACCGTCATTCTGTCAGTCACTGGTGACTGGGGCCATATGAGGCCCAGAGTAAGGCACAGCTGCTCAGCACAACACCCAAACCAA
Organism: Cricetomys ansorgei; assembly: GCA_026225945.1. Classification (NCBI taxonomy): domain Eukaryota; kingdom Metazoa; phylum Chordata; class Mammalia; order Rodentia; family Nesomyidae; genus Cricetomys; species Cricetomys ansorgei. The sequence continues at coordinate 654,955 of JAMJFZ010003950.1, forward strand.
AGAACATGGGGAGAGCTCATATTGGGCCAGGCTTGAAAAACTCAGTATAACGTTTTCCTTAAGCAATGGTGCAAGGAGTTGAATTATTTAATTTCTACTTTTAGATTTTGTATTCTATTTTAAGGATGCTACATCACCATGTGCTTTTATTTTTCAAAATTGGGTTATTGGGAGTCTAAAACTGTTAGGCTTGTGATGAGCATGCCCTTCTACCTGCAAAACGTGAAGCCTAGCTCTAATGCCAGAGACAGTATTTTAAGATCCTAATGCAGTAGTGCTTACCTTTATGCAGCTGCCAGTCCACGGGGCCCATGATCAAGCTTAGATGACAAGTATTAGTTTTATCAGAAGGAATCTCTGGAAATTTGATATAAAAGAAAACAGAAAAAAACAACAGCCTAGGAGCATTTGATTGTAATTTCCCTTGGATGTGGCTTCTTGTTGGTGAAATATAGAAAAATTCACGTGTATCATCTTAAAGCACATGGAAAATACATTCTCATGAAATGTACATGATTGTGTAGTTAAATATTTATGGGAACTTTTCTTTTTTTTTTTCATTCAGCCTGCTTTCAAAATATTCAAATATATTTGGCTTTTGTAACTTTGCTAATTAAACCTAAAACAGATGGAATTATAGAAATTACAGGGTTTAAAATATCATCTTAATTGGTTTACAATCTATGTGACACAGAGTGCCACTCATACTGTATAAAATAGATACTTTGGCTCCAAAGATGTGGCATGCCAATTAATTTCTCTTTTACTCTTTCAAATTAAATTTTGTTACTTTCATTATTATATCTCCCTTCTTTTAGCTAGCTCCAAGAGAGCTGATCTGCCTTAACGGTGAGATTAAGCTTTGCCCAAAATCACATGGGCAAGTTTCTTTCTGAATTAAGTTTGGGTTTCTAAGGAAAACAAAGAGCAGAAGAGCAATATTTAAGCAGCACATGATGTCCCCTTAACTGGGGCTGAGGCTAGTCCTGACAGCGATTACCTAACACAGGCAGGCAGTCCTGTTCCTCTGCTTTTCCGGAGCAGTTTTGATTTCAGGTATTCTTTCTCAAGATCCTACTAAGGGCTTCTGTCGATGTCGGGCCCGGTGCTCTGTTCCATCTAAAGCCGCACTGTAGTGGTGACCGTATATTGGTCTTAGGAAGTTTGAACAGGCTGCTTCCCATGTGTCTAGGAGCCTTAAGATCAAGGATTTGGTAGAAATCATCCAGTCTACCATTGATTCCGATTTGGATGCCCACAGTGGAGGACTTCATTAAATAAATCTGCTTTCCCCGGCAAAATGATGTTCATTAAAAAAATACCATTCTGCATTTTTTTTTTTTTTTTTTTTTTTGGCTAACAAAATTAAACCCGACTGTTTCTTTCAAATATCTCAATTTGCCATTTAAATGTGATTTTAAACCCACCATTTTCCCCCTTGTTGCCATGGTAACAGGTTTGGGTCCTCATGGGTGACAGAAAAGTACCACAGTACTGGTTCTTGTTTGAACACACATGTTCACTGGGTTTCCGCCTTGCGGCGTGAGGAGTGGGGGGGCCTGGAATCTCCATGCTCCCACAGCAAGGTAGATCCCTGCATCAAATAACACTTGGAGTTGGGAAGTGGCCCACAGCAGGGACAGATTACCTCTTACAGTCACGACAGAGAACATCCACATTTTAGCTTTAATGATCCCGGATAGAGCGCTTCTCCTCCTCACCAATGTGACATTTTGCAGACATTTTATATATCAAGGAAATATTTAATTGAAAAGTGTTTCTGAGAATGCCTACCGAGCTGGCTCTAGGCAACTTCTAACATTGCAGGGGTCGATTAAAAGAACCAATCAAGTGTTTTTTAGAACTTTAAAATATTTTTATAAAAAAAAAAAAAAGGCGGGGGAAGGAAGTGGACAAAAGTAACGTGGGATAGCATGGAGCATGACTAATGGCACTAGCATGTTAAAATCATGGGGAAAATGTCCTTGGAAGACAAATGAATTTTCAGCAGAATAATTAACTTAATTAACAAATTTGCATGCATATTCATCAGGCTATTGAAGTCTTTCCAGCCCAGCTTGATGAGCGTTGGTGTAATAATTGTCTCATTTACATTCTGCAATCTACTACAATTTAGGGCATGCAAAAAAAGCCGACCTCTTCCCTTTGACTTTCTTTAGGACCCACATAGTCATAGAATCTTAGCCTTTGCCCATTCGGGACCTTCAGCTTAGGCCTTTGGAGAGAACCCCGGGAGACTTCCCTGTGGCTTCCCATCCCCCAGTCCTCCCGCCTCTCCTTTCTTTTGATTTTTTTCTTTTGGTCCAGGTCTCTCTCTCTCTCTCTCTCTCTCTCTCTCTCTCTCTCTCCCTCTCTCTTTCTGCCTCTGCTTGCTCTCCTGGGTAAATCTTGGCACTGGTTCTGACTTCAAATCTCTTGGGTCGCCAGACTGCATCATGTAAAAATTGCCATTTCCCTCTATCTCTGCAGGGCAATCTTTAAAGGCAGTAAGGTGTGACGGCCCAGACTGGCAGCTTGGCAAGTCGGAGCCCATGGATACCAGCACACGGGAATCTGGACTGTTCTCTCTCTCTTTCTGACAGCAGTCAGCGCTGGGAACAAAAGGATTGGGGTGTGGGGGGGGAGCACAAATGTATTTTTACATATTGTAGGCATATGGCCGCAAGACCAGCAGAAATATATTTAATTACCAATTGCGCGCATTAAAGAGAGAAACACTGGGGAGGGGGAGGAACTGTAGGCACAGCAGCATTATTTCCTTTAACTTTTCACCTCAGTCCTTCTCTTTCTTCTTGTAATTGAAGATAAAAGGGAATGTAGATTAGAATTACAAAGAGTTGTCTGTCGGAATCTCATCCAAAGGCAATGGCGCCTTTGGATTCCTCAACAGGGGTAACACGGTCTAAGGAAATGTAAAATAATTCTTTTACTGATTTTACTTATGAAATAATTTTACAGTGATATTTTGGGAGGCAGGGGAACCAAATTAGAAATAGACCACTTAGATGATCTTGCTGTGTGTTTAGACTCTATTTCTGATGTGACTGGCACACTCGTTGAGGCCTTGACAATGAACAAATAGCATTTCAAAATGTACGGGTTCTTCTCCTTTCTTATGAAATCAGAACAGTTGGCTCCAGTTACTGTCAGGTACTCCTCTGGCCAAATGGAGGCCCAGAGGTAAATCAGAGAGCGGTCCGGCACGGTGGGAGCGCTTGCTATCTGACCCAAACAAGTATACATGTGTATAACTATAACTGTGTACTATTAAAGTATTAAGTATTCTAAGTTTATAATTAATTAAAGTAAGAATTGTAATCAACATAATACGTCTCATGTGATATCATGATGCAGCGCTCCAGAGGTCCGTAAATGTGGGACTCAGTCACACCTGAGGTCTGGGGAGCATAGACGAAAAGGGAGAATTGGGAGTAAGTGCCAGGGAAAGAGGGGACTCACTGAGTATTTTGCAGTGCAGAGGACTTCCAGCAGCCCATTCCCTAGGGTGTCGATGAAGAGCTTAGACGTCAAACACAGCGGGAGGCCTGAGCGCTCATGGGACCCGGGAGGGGTCTGCGGCTCCATCAGGAGTAGAAAGAAACACTTAAATTCAAGAAAGTAGGTCCTGAGATTCTTCCTCCTGACAGCGCTGCCTTCCTGACTTCCTGTTGGTGGGGATGGGGGCAGGGTGGGAGCGGGGTGGTGGTGGGGTCTCCAGTACCCTTGCTCTGTGCTGCAGGCGACCTCTGCCCTTGGGAGCCCAGCTGATGCGATTGTATCCAGCTAACCTCGCTTGAAGCCTGTCTCTGGACCCACATGGCGTCAGAATCTTGTGAATTGATGCTTTACTTTATGCAAAAAAATGTAGTCCTGGAAAGTTTTGTCATTATTATTATTATTTTGTAAGCTTATTGTTTTTGGTAAATCCATCTACGTAATAGAAGCACTAGGGGAGTTGACTATTTAAAGGAACCCTGCAGTGAGTCTTTTCATTGCCATTCCTTGATTGATCTTCCCATCCCCACTTTTTACACCAGCTATACCTGAGCCTTCTTTTTAAGGAGGCACATGACCCAAGTGCACGGGACTGTAAGCTAAGACTCAGAGCTAGTACTGAGGATCACAGGTGCTTCGGGACTGGGAAGGAACCTAACTTTCTGGTCACTTCCACCTTCCACCAAAGGATCCTCCTGCGGGTCTGAGCAGGAACAGGCTCCTCCAGGCCCTGTTTGGTTAGCACCGGCTTGTTCTCTGTGACTTTCATCTTTCCACGCAGAAACGGGGTTGCTATGCAAAGCAAATGAATGCATGTCGTTTAGCTCCTAGTACAACAGATATTACTAAGGATTACTTTGTCCTACCTCTTTTTTTTGCTCTATTTACCTGTTAAAGACCTGGTGAAGAAGAGACAGAAGAGTGGCAGCAACAGGATCCACAGCTGATGTTGCTAGAAGGAAATATTTGTTAGCCAGGGAGGCCTCTCCTGTTACTACGTTTCCTCAAGGAAGAAGGTGTAGTAATGCCCAATTTTTAGGGCTTTCCGTATCTTGAGCCATGAAGAAGTGAGTTTGCAGACTTGGCCATCTGTGGAAGGTCTGTGCATTCAAATATAGTAGCAAGGGGGACCTGGCTCTGGTACCTGCTTCCATGCTTCTCCTTTGATTCTCCTCTTTATTGTCTGAGACCGTCTCCATGACCCTGTTGGCAGCTTTTCATTTAAGGAAAGATACAGGAAAGAAGTCCCACAGTACCTCCACAATCCTGTTCCTTCAGTCATAGTCCTGTTGGAAAGCTCTCGGTCAGATTACTGGGATTTCCGACTTCTCCAGTCACCCATGACTGGGGCATGCAGGCTTTGACAGTTACCTATTGGTCCCTCTAAGAATTATATACAAAGCAAATGAATCTGGTGCTCTGGGTTTGATGTAGTCTGTCCCCCAAAGAATCATGTGCTGGAAACTTCCTTAGTGAGGAGGTGTTGAAGTGGTGCAACTTTTACAACCTGGGACGTCCCGGAAGGTGATTAGACCACTGAGGGTGCTGCCCTCCGAAAAAATCAATACTGTTCCCACAGAATGAGTCATCGCTCATGACAGTGGCATGTTACTTGTTACAAAGAACAAGATTAGCCCCTTCTCAGTCTTCTCTTCTGTCTTGCCCTGTGATCTCCTCTGCTCCTGGCTCTCTCTTCCAGTGTCTCTCATATACTGTAATGCAGTCGGGAGAGAGGGTCCTCGCCAGAGTCTGAACAGATGGGTCCCCAAACTTTTAGACTTTTAACCCCTATCTATCTACTAGTGAGTGCTGAAAAAACTTATTTTCTTTATTAAGAATCCAGCACCAGGTATTACAACACAAGGTGAAATAATACTTCTGCTCACCTGTGGATTGGAAGCTGTGGTGGTAGGTGTGCTTGAGGCTCAGAGCATGTTTAGTGAAGATCACAGCCTCCTAAGCAGGCTGGGGAGTGAGACCCTGCAGTAGAGGGCCAGGGGCCCAGGGCTGAGACCCTGCAGTAGAGGGCCAGCATCCCCAGCACTGAGTAGAGTGAAGGACCTGATCGAATGGCCAAAGAGATGACCGTGGATTCTGTGATGGTTAGCTTTTTGTCAATTTGACATAAATTTGACACTTGGAAAGAGGGAGCCTCAATTGAGAAGATTCTTCCATTAGAGTGGACTGTTGGCATTTCTGTGGGGGCATTTACTTATTAATGATTGATACACGGTACTACCCCAGACAAGTCCTGGGCTGTATAAGCAGAGTAAGATCAGGGAACCAGGGAGAGCAAGCCGGTAGGCAGTGTTCCTTCCTGGCTCCTGCCTCAATTTCTGCTGTTAGTTCCTGCCCTGACTTCCCTTCATGATGGACTGTCATCTATTAAATGAAATAATCTCTTTCCTCCCCAGGTTGTATTGGTCAGTGTTTTTTCAAAATAACAGAAAAGTAACTAGATCAGATCCCGTGAGGGTGTTGGGGAGCGGGGCTCTTGCAGTGTGGAGACAGCAGCCCAGCACTGAGGTGGGGTTAGGGACCAGGAAGAAAAATCCTAAGGATCAAGGTAGAGAGAATGGTGTCCCAAGAAGCTAGTGTTTTCCCAGGCTTTGTTTTTCCAAGGCTGGTGGATACTACCTGCCAGGTAAACTCTCCGACTGTCATTTCTGAGAACTGTGTGTCCAGCTCCTTTCTCCTCCTGATCCGTGAAGGGATTCTTGGATGTGCAGACATAGAGGTCCTTATAAACCTGCAGCTGAGATTTTATTTTTTAAATTGTCACCAGAAGCATAACACTAGGGTAAGTTGGTTCTATTTAGGGGCTTGGGGGCTTGGTCTTAGAAAGGCCAACATGTAAGGAAAAGGCCAAGGTCATTGCATGATGAACTCTCTCTCTCTTTTTTTTTTTTCTGAGTTGCCTGTGAGCGCTAGTATGCCTGGACACGGCCTTGAAACTCTGAATGGTCATGGGTTAAGGCTTGCTGACTGTTACCTTCCTGTTACCCAAGTTTCAGGAACTCCTGAAAAACAGAGTGGCACTGTTGGGGGAGCTGCAGGCTTCGGCAGCCTCACTCACTCATACGTGGGCTTTCTCAAGGACTTGCCCAATGACAGGCACCTGGCAGAGACAGTGCGTGTGTGTCCCTGTTGGAGAGACAGCGGCATATAAGAAAATAGAGCGGTAGCCCCGGCTCTTCCATGACATGGGGTTTGGTGGGAGGGAGAGGTGATCGAGTCAGTGAGAGCGACCACCTCTTGCAGGAGGTCTAAGCAATAGAGAGTGTGTATGGCATAGGCAGCTGACTCCGTTTAGCTGGTCAGGGGACCTTCTGAAGAGAGTGATCCCTGACCTTGGATGGTGTAGCTGTCTACTTATATATCCACAGATGCAAACGGCCGTGGATTGTGTGGTCCTGCATTTGTGTTTCCAGGGCAGGGATTGACTGATGAAAAGTCCCTCCTCGCAGTCCGAGTTAAAATGGGTTCTAGCACATCAATGTACAATTTTATGGATTTAACTGTCACGGTGATGGATGAATCCTGGGTTAATCAACTTACATGATTCTTTATGGTGCACAAAATGTTTTCGCACACCATTACAACCCACGTCTCCATGTGGCAGCGTTGGGATGTTTCAGGTATAGCTCAGCGTTCAGATTCCAAGTGATGCTTCCAGTACCGGCTGTTGACAGACCATGGAAGGTATTGTTTATGCTTACATTTTTCCATTAGAGATGCCATGCTTGAGAGCCTGATTCAGAAATTAGCAAGGAAGTCGGCTAGCAAACGCCACCAGAGACCTTAACATACCTCCGTGTGCTTAAGGGTTGAACACTGCACTTAGCGATACTTGGTTTAATGAACACGATAATTTTCTTCGCATCCCATGAAACACTGTAGGACTTTTGGCAAAATGTGAGATCCTTGTGTAAGGCACAGCTAAAAACCATGAAGGGATGTGGAGTGACAACACTCGTCCCCTCTCTCAAGTTTCGTGGCCACTGGAGCTCTCAGGCCTTCTTGCCTCCATCCCCACCCAGCATGCCTGCTGTGCACAATGGGTGCAGATTCTGTTTCTTCTTACAGGAAATTAACCTGCATGCAATTGGCACGGCTCAGTGTTTTGATGATTTGGAGTGCTCTTAAATTGTGCCCCCCACAGGCTCCCCCAATTCAAAATGTTTAAAGTAGAGTCTGCAAGAAGAGATAGTCCATACAGCCATAAGTTCAGGCAGGCAACACACAAGTAGGATGGTCCTGTGTTTTCCTGTCAACACCCGGTACCGGAAGCAACACTTGGAATCTGAACGCTGAGCTATACCTGAAACATCCCAACACTGCCACATGGTGTTGTCATGGTGTGTGAAAACATTTTGTAAACCATAAAAACCATAAAACTTTCTTGGTTTTGGTCTTGAAAGCCTCAAGTTCTGGGAGCCACTCTCCAATCTTTACACCTAGGCAAAAAACACTTGTCTATATAATCAAATCTCAACAATAAATACCCTCTAATCACTAAGAAAAAAACAATGCGGTAGTGATATTTAGTGTCTTCACCTGGAGTCCTCTGGAAGCCAGCCTTCACTCCAGGATTCTAGTGCAAGTGGTTTATTGGGAGGTGACTCCAGAAAGCAGTAGCAAGGGGAAATGAGGCAGGAAAACAAGTTGCCACTGTGGGCCTCTGTACCAGGAAACCATGGACTGGGGGAGGCTGGTGCATGTGCCTCCCAACCATGCCTGCAGGGGTAAGCACCAGCTGTGGTGGGGCTGGCACTAATTTGGTTTGCTGAGCCTACGAACGGGATTGACCTCAGCTGTCAGGGAAAGCTTCCAAGAGGAGGATTCGAGGAATACAGCCACGATAGTGCCTTTGTGGACTGGACTGGCAAGAGCAAAGGCTGTGGAGAAGCTCTGATGGTACTTTCACAGTTGTCCCTTCTCCTCCTTCTGTGCCCACTAGCTAACCCTCCCTTTGCTGACCAACCCTCTTCCTCGTGGAGCGGCTATAATGACAGATAGAATGTGTGTGTTGATATGGCATGGGCCAAGCTATAGGAGGTCTGAAAAGCAGGACAGGTTGATGCTTTGGAATCATTATCCATACATCCATGGATACATAAATGAGTCACTCCGAATTTATGCTGGGACTTTGGTTGGCTTGATCTCATAAAGGTCGTGTGCACGTAGTCATGGGTGTACATGGTGCATGCATGATGTCACTGTCATGTTCAGAAAATGCTGTTTCAGTTGCTAACATCTACTTCCTCTGGCTCTTACAATGTATCTTTCTTCTGGATAAAGCTGGTTTCTTAAGTCGATGAAAATCCCTGAACATGATATTCTCAGAGTGGAGTGCAATGTTTACTCTGCAGCCAGGCATCCAGACCAGAAACCCGGGTTAGTGCCCGGGTCAATGATCTAGTCTGATCATTGATTTCCAAGGTGACCTACAAACACCTCTGCCAAATCAAAGTGTTGAGCCTTTCTGCAGGAGGAAGGTTCTATCCATCCCAGTGTTCAAGCAGCTTAGCATAGGCAGCAGGTGGGATGAATACATCGCAAGGGGAGCTTTGTGGCCAGGAGCAGAGGTGAGATAGTGTCCGAGGGAGTGGGGCAGTTGCAGCTGCAGAGCTGTGGCCCTGATGGTGGGCCTGGAAGGGCCATCAGAGTTTGCACGCCAGAGATGAAAGAGAGGAAGGAGCCGTCTCAAAGGTCTACTCGCAGTCTCGAGTCTTAATGTGAGGCCGTTGGGTCCATTTTCTGCACCCTCCAGCTCCTATATGCAGTCTTGCTGATCAGAGGAATGTGGGTGACAGTCTCTTTCAACTTGAGAGAGCCTGGTGGACATGGCTTTTATACAGATGACATTTCTTTTCTATGAGTTAGACTAAGTGGTTTTCACCCCATCATCAGCAGTGGTATTTCAGGAATAAAGACAGATGAATTCAGTGTAGCTTTTTGGAGTCCTACCTGGTGGACACTGGGGAGTGGAATAACGTAGACATGAGGTCAGCAAGACACTGTTTCAGTGGTGGACTTGCTCGTCAGTGACGTGCTCCTGGGTAAGTGACTTCCTCTTCATGATGCATCAAGGTACGTTATTTTTTTTTTATCTCATTAACAATAATGTATATGAAAATTTTTCTTGGTCCATCCCTGCCCTCAGATACATGATATGAAAGATAGAAATATGTCATCCTAAAGAAATGCAGTCTAATGGTCAAAAAGGACACTAAAGGATAAGAAGCCAGCCCATGGTAAAGCAAGAGGAGCAAGAGAGGTGAGGCTGGCAGTAAAGAGGAGTGGGTACAGCAGTCCCACCCCAAGGCAGTAAAGTCAAACAGATATCACGAAATGAGAAATTTGTCTTATTTCTCTGGCTTAATTGGAATATGAGTTACTATGTGTTTCCTGTTTGTAAGACATGAAAGCACACAGGAAACACAGAAAGCTTTCTCTTTGTTCCATTCATTCATTCATTCATTCATTCTAAAATTTATTCAGGGTGTGTGTGTGTGTGTGTGTGTGTGTGTGTATGTGTGTGTGTGTGTGTGTGTGTGTGTGTATGCATGCACAGGTGCGCAGGCCACTGAGCTTGCCTGGAAGTCAAAGGGCAGCTTACAGGAGTTTATTCTCTTCTTCCAACATGGAGGTTCCAGGTATTGAACTCAAGTTGCCAGCAAGTGTGTTTGCCTACTGAGCCTTCTCACGGCCCTCCCTTACTTCTTATATTGACTGTAATTGGAACACTGGGTGTAGCCTTCTGGATAGAGTTCTTGAAGGTATTGCTGTGGAGAGCTCAGAGACATCTGTTTTCCAATAAAGTAAAGACACACATCAACCCAACCTAGAGAAGCTTCAGGGCTTTGTGAGGTTCATGTTCTCTCTCTAACTCGCTCTGAATAGAGTTGCCTTGGTTTCCCTTTGACATTCCCTCTGCTCCCTAGCTGCTGTATTTTCTCTATGGTGCAGCCAGGAGGGTGTCTCTAAAATACTTCTCTCATTGTGCCACTTCCTCACTTTAAACAATTCCTACGGCCTTCGTGTCAACCCTTCCTTTCTTGTTGGTGTTTTGCATTTCTGTTTGCTCATTCTCTTTCGTCTGGAATGGCCAGCTTTATTGTCAATCAGATTGCCAAGTGGTTATCACCTTTGGGAGTCAGATCCCATAGCTTCACTTCTCAAAAGCTGTCCTTGTCAGCTCCCTCCTCCCAAGTCCTGTTCCCTGAACACCTGCCCCGTGTTGTTTTGTTATTTACTATGCACTTGTGCATCAGGATTGCCACTCCGGGACCTTTATTAAGCTTCCTGTTAACAGAGCCCTAAGACAAAAACAATTTGGAGTCCTCACACCTCAGACTTTAAGTTAAGAAATAAAATGGGAATGCATTTGGCTCCACAATTATTTGCATTATTTTGTAAATTTTAAGTAAATGTATGAAGTACAATATTTTAAAAAAAGAAAGTGAGAAATCATATTTTTAAAATGATGTTAATCAGCTTTTGGGAATACAAGAGAATCTCTTAGATAAACCTGTTTAAAAAAAAAAAACCACAAAACTAACAAAAAATGTAACTCTGAAAAACCAAATATGTTGCAAATGATTATAAATTGTGAGGAGTAAACAGTAGCAGACAAACTTGGAAACTATGATAAAGACTGGGTAAAGAAGTTAGAAAAAACTGCACAAAAACATGTATGAATTAAATCAAATCTTAAAAATCAATTTATAAAAGACTCATAAACTAGAAGCTATACCACGTTTCTGAATTACATCAGCTGTAGGTTGTGTCAATATAGTAATTAAATGCAATTTAACTAAACTGAAATTAAAATTATTAGCTGGGTGATAGTGGCAAAGCCTTTAATCCTGGACTTAGGAGGCAGAGGCAGTTGGATCTCTGTGAGTTCAAGACCAGCCTGGTATAGGGAGTGAGTTCCAGGACAGCCAGAGCTACAACAGAGAAACCCTGTCTCCAAAAAAAAACAAACAACCAAAAAAAATTAAAATTATGAATTAAAGTCCAAATTTTAAACTTGGCAATGTATTTTTGAGGTTCACTGGCAGATAAAGTAACAAAGAAAAAGCAAAATTGAAGCGCAGTTAGAGGAAGTTAGAAGTTCAGTTTTTTAAAATGTATTCAAGTTACAGTTCTTAAAAATCACATATTGTAGCCAGGAGCACCACAGCCACAGATTCAAACAACCTTGCTTCAGAAACTTCGGAAAGATCTGCATCTGTTCTGAACACACAAGACTCTTTTCACAGTTTTATAGTTATTACAAGTTATCTAGAAGTGATCCAAAGAATCCAACAGAATGTGGTCAGATGATATGCAACTAGTGTTGCCATTTTCACTGTGTATCTCAGGTCTGGGTATCCACAGGGATCTGGAACCAGTCCCTGCACATAGCATATGCACGGATAGTCTCCCAGATACCAGAAGGCAACCAACGATCAGAAGCTGTTACCATCCAAAAGTCACATGAAAACGCAAGAATGGGGGAAGCTGCAGGAATTGCAAAAATCTATTTAAGCTTTAATTTTGCTTCCAATGTTAGTGCTAGGTACAATATCCAGATTAATGAATTAAATGTGAGACAACTAAAACAAGGAACTAAGAGAAAATGAATCTTAATTTTAAAACATTTAAAAATTATAAATTTATTAATTCTCTGAGAATTTTATACATCGTATTTTCATCATATTCCTTCCTTCCTGGACCTCATTCATCAATACATCCCTACCCAGATTTGTGCCTTTTTTTTTTTTTTTCAACCCATCCAGTCCAATTAGTAACTCTTGGGTCTGGCTATCCCCTGGAGTATGTTCACTGACCAGGGACTGTAAGAGCAAAAATTATGTTTAAATCTTAGCTACTGTGCCTAAGATATCTTTAAAGAAAAACAGATAAGATCCTGGGATGCTAGGTGTGGCTGTTCAGCTGAGATAATCCTAAATCTCCCTTGCCCAAGGACATAACTCCTTGGATTATTGGATAGGGAGAGGCTAGATCCCGAGTTGACCCTACTGTCCCAATGTACCAGTGCTTGGCCACTTGTAGGTGGGAGATAACCCAGACAGGAAGTACATCAGGATCGACACTTGCCACTGATTGGACCTGGTGGGAAGTAAGTAGCCTTACAGATTCTTTTAAGTTTTTAAGTACCTGTGCCACATGACTCGGGGCCATTCTGTGGGAGCTCTGGAGGTGACAGGTTCATCCCTTGGGAACCTCAGAATGGACCTGATCAGAGACCATCTTCCTGGCCAGTATTTAATTAGTTTTATTAAAGCTTGCTTGCTTCAAATTTGGTTCAACTGTGGTGGTCTTATTCTTGACAGGATTTGGGATTTTCAGGACATATGTTTAGATAAAACTAACTCTCCTTCTCCTAGAATTACAAGTTGAAGATGATCATTGCTATTGCATCCTGAAGAGAAAAAAGGTGAAGGGCCTTGGGAGTGTGGGGCAGAAGGATTAAGTGGGGGGATGACAGTTTGACTGGAGTGGTCCAGGGCTCATGAAAACACAGTGCTTAAGCAGAGAGGTACAGATTTTTTGTCAGTGTAAAAATTTCAAACTTATTACTAATTAAAAGGCAAATTCAAATGGTTTCATAATATTTCACTTTTTATATGATCGACACTTAAAAATGAGAAGTTGGAAATGGTCTGTGGAAGTCTTATGCAATACAAGAAAATGTTGACCTGTGTAATTGTTCATGAAAGCAATGGGGTAATAAGAAATAAGAAGGATTACTAGTGTTTAAACATAATCACTCTATATTTATAAAAGCATAATTGAAAGGTCATTAGAAATGCTAATGAAATTATATAAAATTATTATTTATTTGTAATTTCAAAATTTTGGTCTAGTACATATTTTCCACAGTAGGGACAAACAAGAAATTATTATGGTACATCCAATTAACGTAATGGTAACCAATCTTAAAAACTGATGAAATATATATATTTATATATACACACACATATATACATATGTGTATATACATATGTGTGTGCGTGTATATGTGTGTGTGTATAATCTAATGATTTGAAAGAACATTTGTGCACAGAAAATGTTCTTCTAAAAGAAACAAACCAATGTTAAGTATAATGCAAACCTATGGATTATGGCTGCTTAAAAATTATTTCCCTTCTGATATTTATGCATGATACTTTATAAAATTATATTTAACACATATTTAAAAACTGATTATTAAAAGTGAACGTGGTTGAAAAGTTTGTAGGAGTAAGCTGTGGTGGTGGCTCAGCAAAGAAGACAAGGAGGCATTTTCATATATGGAAGCCCTCCCAGACCTCAGCAGAGGGAACCACCATCATGGCAAATGCTGTACTCACATTGGAACCCCAAGTATCTGAGCTCAGGTGTAGTCTTTCAGAACTTCTCAGGTATTCTACTGATACTACATGAAGATCATTAGCAATTAAACAACCTCTACAGAAATCCAACACCTGCAAACAATACAAAATGCCCTAGACAACCCCTCACCCAACAGTGCATCAAACAATTATTTTATATGTAATGAAAAATAAACTTCTGCAACAATTCCCCTTTTCTGAATAAAAAAAAATGCATCACCTTGACAACACAATTTAACACTACACCAGCAAAGCTATCTACAAGAGGAACAATCACAAGGGTTACTAATGGACAGGACCAAATGAAACCAAACATCTATCAAGGTTTTCATAATGTCTTTGGACAACAGAAAACATTATTAATACCCAATTATCTGGAATTCACTCACAATATTCTGGGCTCCTCAAAAGCCTTGGATCACTTCTCTGCTCTGTCCTTTACAGCACACACAATTTATCCTCCAGGCCCTGGCTGGCTCCACTCTACTCCTGTTGCTATTCTTGGTGGTTATCTCATGGTACTGGCATCTTCAGAATGCTGGGGTCCCTTGCTGCAACTGGGCTACACTTTTACCAACAGCCTCTCTTGGGGTCTTTTCATGATGCCAAGCCTTAACTTCTTTACATGACTCCTTCAATCTGGCCCTTCAACTGCCATTGAGGCTATACCTTCACCAATGGCCTCTCCTGGCCTTTCATAGCGCCTTTCAATTGCTCTCCAAAGACCCCTCCCTGTCTTCAAAACCAGCACCAGCTGGGTGACTCTTACAGTACAAAGTTCAGCTGCCAGCAAGAGATACAACCTCACCAGTTCTGGAAGACAGTTTCTGACCCTTAGGAAACACTTTCCAGGTTTTAAGATAGAGTCTGGTTTGCTGGAAAAATAACTGGTCTCTTTGTCTGCAGTAAGTGTCCCCTCGGGAGCAGAGTTCTCATCCAGTGCCTGGACCATTTGTAGTCAGGTTTGCAGGAAAAACAAAAAACAAAAAGCAAAAAACAAAAGCAAGCAAGCAAGCAAGCAAGCAAGCAAGCAAGCAAGCAAACAAACAAAAAGCCTGTTAAACTAAGTAACTTTTTGGCTCTAAGCTCAGGTTTCCACAACAGGGGGTCCTGGGCCAGTGAGAAGAATCTCTTGTTGAAACTTTCTGGCAGTTTGGCTTTCTTTCTCACCACTGCTATGAGTAACACAACACTTGAGTTTCACACACATACAACACAGCTATCAGAAAACTCAGTTTGCGAAACAGCACACTACCACCAGCAGTGGAAGGAAGTCTCAGCTCCATGATCAGGAAAGATCAATAAAAGCCTTGCTTTTTCCTGCTCCCAACTGAATTCTTTATCTCTAACGGCCTCTATTCTGTGGCTCTCACCTTGGTGATTTTTTTTCTCATTTATTTATTAATTTCACAGGCTTTTCTCTTCATAGAGGCTAATTTCCCTTTTTCTCTCTCCTCTTCCTTCAGGAGCCTTCAATTAATTCCTTAATCTCTATCCTTTACAGGACTCTGTGAGGTCTGGAGTTTCTTTCTCTTCTTTATCTTATCTCCACTTTGGATGGGCGTGACTTCAGGCTTCAGTCGCAGGTACCACTTGTAGCAGTACACCTACAGACAACTCAGCAAGGAAGACAGGGATGCATTTTCACAGATGCAAACTCTGCCAGACCTTAACAGAGGGAATCACCGTCCTGGCCAGTGCCTAATTGGATAGTGGAACCCTGAGTGTCTCAACTCAGATTTTTTTTTTTCCTTTGAGAACTTCACAGGTGTTCTACTGATAGCACATGCAGATCATTAGCAATTAAACACAGAAATCCAACACTTGCAGACAATGCAAAATGTCCTAGAGAGCGCCTCACCCAATGGTGCATAACACAATTATTTTATATATAACTAAAGTAAACTTCTGCAATGAAAGTTAAAATGCAATAAAATTGTTTGGGCTTATTTTTATTAAATTACTGTCATTCTGTCTCAGCTCTTTTATTCCTTCCTAGGTTCTTGTCTCTGCTTCTTACTCCTCTTCCTTCTGCTTTGCTTCTGATGTGCAGGAGTCAAAAGTTGCACTCGCTGCCTGACTGCCAACAGAGGGACTTGTAAAAGCCACCTTTCCCCTCGTTGTCCACAGCTCAGCATAACAATTAGTTATTTGGATTTCTTTTTCTGTGATTTTGTTACATGGCCCTTTTCCATTTTTTTGTTATCTATCTATCTATCTATCTATCTATCTATCTATCTATCTACCTATCTATCTATCATCTATCTTCCTATCTATCTATCATCTATCTATCTATCTATCTATCTATCTATCATGGTGTATGTATGTATGTGTGTATGTTTGTATGTATGTATTTCTGTTGTTTGTTAGCATGAAAAATAGCTGAGATAATGAACTTAAAAAGAAGGAAGGTTTGTTTTGGCTCAGGTTTCAGAGGTTTTGGTCCATGGTCACTTGAAATGTGCTTTGAGCCTGTCATAGCACAGTGGATCACGATGGGAATGTCAGGCGAGGGAGGTCACGTCATGCTATTGTATTTGTGGAGCAAAATGAGAAAGAGGAAGGAATTGAGGCCCCAGTATCCTTTTTAAGGTCTTACAATGACCTAACATCCTTCAACTGGGCTCGGACTCCAAAAGGCACCCTAGGCTGATGACAAGACCTGTAACTCATGAACTTCAGGGGCATTTCAGGGTCAGACGTTGGCAATCTCCACTTCTCCACCTGTCCGTCCATCTTGCTAACTAGGAAGCATTTTTTCCTGCCCTATTAAGCATCTTCTTTCAGTCCATCTCCTTCCTGCGCCTTTTACAATGTCTACAGAGAAGACTGAGTTTTGATCCATCAGTTTTTCTTTTAAATTGTTCTCGTATTAGTCCATCACTTAGCAGTTCAGTACGATTGCTGAGACTTTGTGTCCATTATTTTATTCTCTCCTCTGAATCTTTGTCTTTTTCTTCTACGTCTCTCTGTCTATGGAGACACAAATTAATTAAATTGTTTGTGGTTTTTTTCTTTTTAACTTCTCTAGGCAAATGTTTCTACAAGTTTCTTGGAAGGTCCCCTTTCCTGTAATTCTTGTCCTTTTAGGGGTTGCTCCATCCTCAGATGGGAGCAGGTAGGAGGATGCTTAGCCCCTCTGCTCTGACCACTGGCATGGTGGCTGAGTCTCTTGGCTGGAGACACAGATGGCGGGTAGGTTGGTGAGCCCGGTAGCTCGCACATTTCCTGTCTACTTCTGCTCTCTCAGACAGAAATGGCATCCACTCCTACGTCCACTGCCGGCTTGCTAGCATATGGAACAGATGGACTGCATGGAAAACTCTAGCCCTGGTTTTCACTGCTTCTATTTCTATCTCTTCCCCGGCCCGTAGTGCTTTATTTATGGAGACTACTATGCTGGTAGCCCACAGCCTATGTCTTGCCCAGGTGTTCTCTGAAGAGTTGCCATCTCTAGATGTAGACAGGGATAGGGGACCTGTGAGATGAAAAATCACCATCTGGATGTGATCTCAGTAAATGATAAGCCGCTGGCTTTCTGGCTGATTGCATCCATGCTTTCCTTGATGAAGGAATGTGGTGGAGGAGATGCAGAAGTTCTTCTACCATCTTCCTGCACAGTTTAGAGTTCTCTTACCTCTCTGACGATGATGCAAAAGCGTCCCCTCCTAAAAATACGGGCCTTGTGCCAAAAAAGGTCAGATCCTCTCATTTAGTTACTAAGCTCTTCGTTCTAGTTTTCCTGGGTGTTAGCGATACCCCGTTTCTGTACATCTGCCAGCTGTTTTAAGGCAGTGCTGAAGAAAGTGCCGCTGAAAGCTGCTGCCTGGTTTAAGGGGCCTTGTGCATTCTTTATCTTGGACTATCTGTGAATGCTATGCAGAAAGAGTTTAAGACACGCTGGTCAGCCAGGCCATTACAGTCAGCAAGGAATCACAGGCGTGGACCTGTTTAAATACTTCAACAAGTAACTTCTCATGAATAAGATACTTTTCCTGAGAGCAAGTCAGGGTCTCCCTATGTAACCTTGTCTTGCTTGGCACTCACTATGTAGATCAGGCTGGCCCTGGACATGCAGAGATCTGCCTGCCTCTGCATCTAGAATGCTGGAGAAATAACAGTATTTTTTTAACTCCTGCTTCTACTGTCTAAAAAGTTTTCTAAAGATTTGTACTTTAGAAAAATAATGGATCTTACTGAATCCTTCTTGTAGACAAAAGTATAAAAAGGAATGAAATATCCCGGGTAAAATGCTTGGCTCTGGAGAGTGGAAAGCAAAGGTGACATAAATGACACACACAATACAGAGCGAGTGCGTGTGGTTTGTACATTACGTGGATACTTACAGTGTCATCGTAGCGGTGAGAAGATACACTTTCAAACCACTTAAAAGATGAAAAAGAGAGTTAGCAACAGCCTTTACTTCAGTATAAGGGCTATATCAGCTGTATGTAATGCCTCCAGGGAAAATGATGAATTCCCACCTGCATTTGAATTTCAGGCTGATCAGGAATATATTGTTTAGTATGAGGCTATCCAAATATTCAGGACTTGTAGGAGGCATCTGAATACTTGTAGTGATGCCCTAAAGCTAAAATAGAGAAGAGGCTGAGGAGGCCACGCGGCAGGATTCTGAAGCCCTTTGCTAGAGTTCACTGTCACCGCTACTGCTCCCCAGTAGAAAGAGGGAAGTCTGTGTCCTTGTAGCAGAGCATCCCAAGACAAGCCTGAAGGAGCTGGTATGTTACATCCCTGCCTCACTGAAATTGGAAGACTGGGTGGAACTACTAGGTGTCTAGCAATACACCAAGGAGATGGAGCTGCCCTGAGAGCTGTCCCTCTAGGAGGGCCAGGATGGAGACCATATTTCTTTTGGATCGGACATGGTAGCATGGGAGGCACTGAGGTCCCAGATGCTTTGCAAAATAACTCCACCAAAGAATGCTTCCGTCCATCAATAGATGGGAGACCCCCCCCCAAAAAAAGAGACCCAGCCTCCAATTATAGCAGGAGAAGTGATACTACAGCTGACACTTGGTAAAGGAAGGAAGACTATAGAGGGTAGGGTAGGAGGAATTTCTGTGAGAACTGTCCAGGTGGTCCAGAGAGCCTCTATGCAGACCCCTCACTCGTGTGGTCCTTCATTCCTCCTCACGTATTTGAGTGGATACTAGTTAGGTAGGGATTTTTGTAATTCCCACTAGGCTGGCACTATTCTGATTTTGGAGATGTGTCAAAGGATCAGAGGACACAGACACTCCTTATTCAAGAATATCTCACTCAAATACATCACAGATAGTGTACCAAGCTTGGTAAGCCCACAATTGACTATGTTTTATACATAGGTAAAATCAGAAGCCTGGGGTGGCAGTGTACATGTACCGGAGAGCTCAGTGTTAACTGGGGAGCCACAGGCTCTCAGGGAAAAGGCTGCACAGTCTTACGGGGAATGTCAAGTTCATTTAGAATAGCAGTTCTCAACCTGTGGGTCTCAATCTGTGTGCCCCCTTTGGGGTCAAAGGACCCTTTCACAAGGATTGTCTAAGACAATCTGCAATTAGATCTTTGCATTATGATTCATAACAGTAGCAAAATTATGGTTATGAAGTAGCAACGAAAACGATTTTATGGTTGAGGTCACCAGAACATGAGAAACAGTATTAAAGGGTAGCAGTATTAGGAAGTTAAGAACCATAGGTTTAAGACTCTAGAGGAATAAATGCATGCATATTATGAATGAGACAATCATATGCCATGCTTTCAATTGGCCAGAAAACAATACAGTAATAGTACTAGCAAAAGTCATCAGATACAACTGTCACATGTTACAGAATGTATTAGTTACTGTTCTTGTAGTTACAACCAAACACCTGACAAAAGCTACTTTGTGGAGGAAGGGTTTATTTTGGCTCATAGTTTAGAGGGATGCAGTCCATCTTGGCAAGGAAGGCAATGAAGGTAGAAGTAGTTTGCTCTGTGGCGCTGGTCAGTGAGCAGGTAAAGAAAAATGCCTGTACTCAACTGGATTTCAGCTTGTTCCCCCTATCTTATTCATTTGACAATCAAAATTTACCACCACAGAAAGAAATGGGATTTTTTTTTTCAGAGGAAAATGTTATTGTCAGTCGTTTCCTCTTTTCCTCTCTACCTCCTTGGTTTGTGGCTGTTCAGTTGTTAAAGAAAGAGACAGGCTAGGATGGCAGCACTGGGGATGAAAAGGCAGAGGAAGAGGAGGAGGACAAAGAGGAGGAGGAGGAGGAGGAGGAGGGGAGAGGGAGAGAAAAGAAGGATGGGAGAACGTCAAGTTCTAGGACAGCTTGGCCTACAGAGACAGGGGTGGTGGTGAGTGGTTCTAGGCTGTTTCTCTGTTAGCAACAGAAAGAATATAGAGTAGAAACAACTATAGCCTGGTCAAGGTGCAGAACACCACCGAAAAAGAAAATTTCTTCTTTTTTATAATTTATTTTGTCTTCTCTCATATAATGCATCCCTACCACCATCCTTCCCTCCCTCCATCCCTCCCAGCTCCCTACTTTTCCATTCTCCCCCAGATCCACCCCTGCTTCGCTTCTCCTCAGAACAGAGCAGGTCTCCCAGGGTTACCACTCTAACAAGGCATAACGGGATGGAACAAAGCCAGACAAGAGCCTCTACACAGAGCTGGACAAGGCAACCCAGAAGAAGGGAAAGGGTCCCAAGGGCAGGAAAAAAGGGTCAGAGACCACCCTCACTTCAACTTTTAAGAGTTCTACAAAAACACCAAGATGGGTAACCATATAATATTTGTAGTGGGCCATGCAGGCTCTGTGTCTGCTGCTTCAGTCTCTGTGAGCCCTAAGTGTTCTGGTAGTTGACTCTGTGGGGCTTGTTCTCCTGGTGTTTGGGCTTCTCTGGTCCCTGCAGTCTCTCTTCCTTCTCCTCCACAGGGTTCCCCAAACTTCACAAGATATTTGGCCCCGGGACCTCTGCATCTTCTCCCTTCAGCGGCCAGCGGGAGCCTCTCTGTCGATGACTGGGTTAATCATCATCTAAGAGCATATCAGAATATTATTAGGGATCATCTCCAGGCTCTCCAGTCTCCAGTTCCTGACCAGCCCTGCAGTGTCAGGCATGGGCTCCCTCCCTTGGCATGGGGTTCTGCCCTTCCATTGCCCCAGCAGATCCTGCCAGCCGGAGAGGTTATAGGTCAAAGGTTTTATGGCTGGGATGATGTCACAGTCCCACCTCTGGAAACCTTGCCTTACAGGAGATGGCCTGTCAGGATCCCTATCACCCATTACTATGGGTCCTCACTCAGGTCCCCTTGTAGATTCCAGGGAGTTTGTACTAGGTCTCCAGATCACTTCTAGATGTTCTCCCGTTTCGATCATCTTCCCTAAACTATCTCCCTCCATCCCTCTCCCTCCACGTAGTCTATCCTATTTCTGTTCCCATCCTCCCCAAGCCTGTCTGTGATACCTGCTCTATTTCTCCTTCCCAGAGAGATCCATGTGTCCCCTCTGGGATGCTCCTTGTTGCACAGTCTCTCTGGGTCTTTGGATTGTAGTATGCCTATCCTTTACTTAAGAGCTAATATCCATTTATAAGTGAGTACATACCATGTTTGTCTTTCTGGGACTGGGTTACCTTACTCAGGATGATTTTTTTTCTAGTTTCATCCACTTGCCTGCAAGTTTCACGATATCATTTTGTTTAAATATCTGAGTAATACTCCATTGTGTAACTGTACCATATTTTCTTTATCCATTCTTCATTTGAGGAGTATATAAGTTGTTTTCAATTTCTGGCTGTTATGAATAAAGTCACTATGAACACGGTTGAACAAATGTCCTTGTAGCAGGATGGAGCATCCCAGAAGGAACATTCCTAAGGACAAGACGTGCATGAGAGATTGAAAGAGAAACACACTTTAAAATATTGGAGTAAGAGAGAGCAAGAAGGTAGACGGGAAAAGTGGTGAAGGAGTCGAAGTGGAATGGAGGATGGATTTAGTGAAAATTCATTCTACGCATGAACGACTGTTAAATAAAATGTTTTAAAAGAATACACATTTAAATATATACAAGGCATTTACAGAGAAAGGAACACAGTGTAATTTGAGCCTTCAATTACAGCCTCTCAATTATTTTAGCTTGTCAAAATAGTGTTTCCCTGAGTATAGCTAGACACCAACCAACGGATGTCATGGTTTCATTTATCAAGTGTCACGTTCACAGGAACACATGCTGTAGAAAAGAATTGACAATTACAGCAGAAAGGTATAAATAAAACGTGGTATAGAAAAATCAACAAAAGCGGCCTAGGGTCATGTGAATTGATTTCACTTTTCAACTCTCATATTTATGAGAGAGAATAAAAATGGAAAAAAAGATAACTGCATAAGATCACGAATACAACTTAACATATCCACAAAACCTTTATGATGCGAAGTGTTTAAATATGCTACTGAGAGACCAATTAAGAGGGCTACCAGGGAAGAAAGAACAGTGAACAGCCATTAACAAAGTCCTAAGGTCAAGCTCCTGACTCCTTTTGCCCAGTGAGACTCACCACTCCAAGACTCAATGATAGATGCGTCTGGGTGCGGGTGAGCCCTTAGATGAACCTGTGCATACTGATCCCATGCAGGAACTGCAAAGTTCTTTTGGGTTGCCCGTTAGACATATGGGATGCAGCTTGGGTTCTGCACCCAATTTGAGAAGCTGCAAGCTTGTGCCAGTCAGCAAGTGAGGCTCCATCCCAAAGGAAGTTTAGACTTTCTCTGAAGATTCAGTAACTCAGTCTATAGAGAGAAAAGGCTTCCAGATTCATGGAGTCACCTATGTGCACAAAGCCAGTTGGTAAAACCTGCAGACCTTCTTCATGCTGGGAAGACCTCTATGGGCACAATGGTATAGACAATGTTACAAGGTTAGTAATGACTATTGGAAAAACCAAACAAAAACACAAAACAATAACAACAACAAAAAAACCCAACAAAACAAGCCCAATGAATGAACCAAAAATGGCTTCAAGGCTCTCTCCCCTGAGCTCGTGGTTGATAGACTTTCCAAAATATGCTTCTGTGATCTGACTTTAATGTTCCTTGGAAGGGGACCTTTCAACGAGACCGAAGAAAGAATAGTGTTCTTGGAGATGGAGCCAGGCTTCAGGTAATGAAGGAACTTCAGGGAGTCTTCCCTGTACTCCAGAGGAGAAAGAGGAGCAAAAGAAACAGGAAAGCAGAGGGACCTTAATTTCAAGACTTCTCCAGGTTGGCAAGTCAAAGTTCTACACTTTGGAGTACTTTTTTCTAGGTCATACAATAATTGTTGTGGGTTACTAGGGGCTGTCAGTATCTTCCAGAACCTTCTGATCTTCTCAGCAGCCATTGGTAGAATACCAGGAAAACGATGGTTGTCATAGAGCCACAGTGAAATACCAGAATTTAGTGCACCCCTCTGATGACCAGCATATCCCTGTACTTACTCTGCAATTCCCAGACTCTTCAGGTGTCAGGGCAAACTGAACCTACCGCTCGAAACTTGTCAGAAGCTCTGCCATGGGGAGCAGCCCATTTTTTTGTGGCAGCTCACTGGCTATCTCCTGCAGGGAAGCCCTGGTTTTTTAGCTTGTCCTCTCACTGCTGGTGGTGGTGATGTTTAGCTAAAGGAGAAAGCTTCCCCCATTTTGGATTCTAACCATGGAAGCATTATGCTAATTTTCCCATAAGCCAGCAAGCTGCTAGCTTTCCGGGCTCCTGTTCTTGAACTTAGTCTTAGCACTGTCTAACACTATTTGTGAATTCTAAGTAGATGTGAGAAATACCTTCACTCCTGGAAAGTTAGCTTGCTGACATTCAAAAGCTGTGTGGTTTGCATAATGGAATATATATATACGTATGTGTGTATATATATAGTATATATATATGTATATGTACACATATATATGTATACATACAATATATGGATATATGTGTGTGTGTGTTTATACGTATATATATACACACACATATATACATATACATATATATGTATATATGTATACACACACACATACATATCCATATATTGTATTTTAAACTGCTTTAAGTACTCAAACAGTAAAGAATACAATTTGTTTGTTTAAGTATGAAATTTACCAAGGAATGATTGACAGTAAATTTATATGTATTAAAGGTATGTAAGGAGATGTGAAACACAAAACACATGATGTAATGACTAGACAGACTAATCAACAGTAACCTCACACAGGTACCTTGTGTGTGTGTGTGTGTGTGTGTGTGTGTGTGTGTGTGTGTGTGTGTGTAGAACACTTACAATCTATCTGGCCAGTTTCATGTGTGGGCATGTTGTTATTGATCATGGTCATCATGTTGCCTCATGATTGGATCCTTTGGCCAATACCTCTTCATTTCCCCCAGTTCTCCATCACTGGCAATATTCAGCCAGTGATATTCAGCCAATTTTTGCCTATGTGCTTTACTTTCAAGTTCCACATATGTATGAAATTTGTTTTTTCTGGGCATGGTTCATTTCACTTTACATGTCCTCTGGGTTCACCCCTATTGTTGCAAGTGGTAGGAGTTCTTTCTTCTTCAAGGATGAGTAGCGAATGCTTTACTGTGCACAAACATTCTGTATTTTCTGTATCTGTTATTCTCTGAAAACCCTTAGGTTGACTCCATAGCTTAGCTCTGTGAGGGATGCTGTAATGAATGTACAGACATTTCTTTGTGATAATAATTCATTTCCTTTGACTGTACACTCAGAAATTGGGTTGCTAGATCATATGGTAGTTCTATCTTTAATT
Organism: Cricetomys ansorgei; assembly: GCA_026225945.1. Classification (NCBI taxonomy): domain Eukaryota; kingdom Metazoa; phylum Chordata; class Mammalia; order Rodentia; family Nesomyidae; genus Cricetomys; species Cricetomys ansorgei. The sequence continues at coordinate 679,650 of JAMJFZ010003950.1, forward strand.
TTTGAAGAACCTCATACTGTTTTCCATAATGGCTGAACTAATTTAAATCTCATCAACAATGTAAGAAGAAAATTCTGAGATGTCCTAAATTTAGTGACAGCTCATAGGAGGAAAGGGAAGTTCACAATAACTCAGAGCTTTAAGCCCCATCATCAGGGTGTATTGTTCAGGAGTCATACACACGCACACAGGCCCATCTGTGATACTAGTTGACCTGGAGCTTGCTGGGTAGGCTGGCTGGTAGCAAAAAGACAAATATTTCTGGTAGAAGACAAGTAGTCCAAACATACAGCTTATGAGTTCCTGGGCAACGCATCCAACTTATAGTTGTCAGCTTTTAGGTGCACATTGTCACCTGTCGTACTTCAACAACATTCTGACAGATCCCCCAAATTACTTTAAAACCACTCCCCAGGTGTTCCCCCCTTTGACTAACTCCATCCAGGTTTAGTTGTGCAAAAGGGCTCCGATTTTTTCAAACTAAGCCGCAAGCCACATCAAGAGAAAACATCAAGGCATGAAGTCCAAATAGCTTTACTTGCATGGTGTTTGGCAGTAGCAGAAACCTTTTACAGGTAAGTTACAAAGTCAAGGCAGATGACAACTTTGGTATGAGAAATCCAGTCCAATCTTTACAAATGTCTTCACTTTGCTCTTGTTCTTTGCATGGACTCTTCACATTTGGCTTGTCAAGCACCATCAGTAAGTATCTGCTTTCCTGGTCACTTCATCAGCTTCTTCATCTATTCGCTTCTCTCCAAGCTTTGGTATCACGTGGCAAAGCTCTGCTACACTCCCACAGCCATGCCCGTCCTTAATGATCACATAGAACCTATATTATGTCACCATCCGTGTCTTCCAGTATTCTTGCCTTCATTGCCAAGAATTCAGAGAGGCCATTTGTGCAGTGACATCAGATGAATTTCAATAATCATGCCCTCCAACTCAGCTTCTATGGGATTCTGCCTGGGAGACCACAGTTCAGTCCCTGATTCCTTTGTGGTCTCAGCTCAATCGCTGTCCTTGTCAAATAGTGAAATGGCTCTTTTGAATTCTGCAAGTGGCTCTTCAGTTGGTAGGACAATCATGCTATCAGGGCTTCCAGTTTCCCAAGCAGATCTATCTGCACATCTCAGGCTTGCTTGTCCCACCTGGACTTGGCCCCGTGGTTCCCAGAAACATCACCCTGAGGAACAATCTTTTGACACATTGACCTTTGAGAGACATTAGCTGTCCACACTTTCTTAGAATAAAATTCTCTTGGATGCTGGATTCAATTGCTAATACATATTATATTAGGGTTTTGGATCCTGTATTTGTGGGATGTACTAGGTCTTTTTTTCTTTCTGATAATAGGTTGTCAAATTTTGGCATATTATGTCAGCCTTATAACATAGTTATTTAAATATGTTCCTGTTGCTGTTCCCTGAAATTGTTTATAAGATATTGATATCATTTCTTCCTTGAGCATTTGGGTAGAAATTTACCAAGACATTTTTGTTGATCTAGATACCTTTCAAAAAATGGTTTATTTATTTATTTATTTATTTATTGTGCATTGGTGTTTTGCCTGCATGTATGTCTGTGTGAGGGTGTTAGATTCCTTGGAAGTGGAATTACAGGCTGTTGTGAACTGCCATGTTGGTGCTGGGAATTGAGCCCAGCTCCTCTGGAAGAACAGCTAGTGCTCTTAACTGCTGAGCTATCTCTCCAGGCCTGATGAGGATACTTTTTTCAACTAGAAAATGGTAGGCAGATCTTTGTGAGTTAGAGACCAACTTTGTCTACAGAGTGAGTTTCAAGACAGCCAGAGTTACAACAGAGAAAACTTGTCTCCAAAATACCAAAAAAAAAAAGAAAGAAAAGGAAAATTATTTGTCATAAATTCAGTCTACACACACACACACACACACACACACACACACACACACACACATATATCTCTATTATTTTCCATTTCTTCTAGTGTCAATTCTTAGTAAGTTATGTTTCACTAAAACATTCCTAGCATTTTTTCATTCCCTCGATATCTTAAAATCTATTACCATTCAGTTGTTCATGATACCTTCTAATCAGGTATTAGAGCCCACTGGTTCTATAAAGTCATTTATTTTTATTTCTGGTTTTGGTGATTTTATTTTACCCTTTCTTCATATCTCTTTGTTGTCATAAGCAATGTCACTAGGGACTTAACAATTTTATTAGACTTTGCCTTTCCTATTTTCTTGCTGTCCCTCCCATTTCCTTAGCAGTGGATCCATTGCCTCTTTCCACTTCCCGTGTGAACCTGGTATTTTACAGTTTCTTGAGGTCAGTGGTTACTCATTTACTTTTACGGATTTGAGAATCTTTCCAAAATGTACATCCAAGGAGTTGAATTTTCTGAATGACTGCAACTGCATTCTCCAGGACTGGATATATTTCACTGTCCTTTCAGTCTAAAATGTCAAGTTTCTATTGTGGCTTCTCCCTTGACCCTGGTTACACAGAGTAATATCCTTTAATTTTTATACATCCGGAGAAGTTTATAGGTATCTTTCCCTGATTAATTATTAGTTTAATTGAGCTGTAGTCAGAGAGCATAGTATAGTGTATTGTTGTGGATCGTTTGTTAAAACTACACGATTTTTTTTCCAAGCACGATTTGAAAATAATATATTTTCTACTTGTATGTGCTATCGATGTCAGCTTGACCACTGGCTAAAACTCCTCATGTCCTGTTTCTTGTCTGCTTTTCTGTGTAGTTCTTGAGAGAGCTGTGTTAAGATTCTCCCTCTAAAATTCCAGAATTGGTGATTTCTTCATGCTCTTCACGTTATTGAATTTTCCCTTATAGATAGCTGTGGTTCATCTTACTATACCTTTTAATACTCTGCAGTTAAACTATTTTGTAATGTGATATGTTCTTTCTTATCTTGGGTATCTGGCCTTGAGCACTAGCCTGCTTTCAGTTCAGTCATGCCAGGATTTGGGTTGTTGAGTTGCTATTTTATGCTGTGCCATTTTCCACCTTTTTACCTCCAAGCTTTCTATGTATTTATATTTTCAACATGTTCCTTTGAAGCGACATATAGTCAAGTTTCATCTTTATTATCTAATCTCAGAATCTCTATGTTTTAATTACAATTTTTGATTATATAAATCTGAAATTCTTCGTACTCACAACGTAAAGCTTTCTGTTGATATTTCTTATCTGTTTTCCGTTCCTGGATTATGAAGCGATTACTACTTTTCTCTTTTTTTTCTCTTCCTTAGCCTTCTTGTTTGCTCATGTTTTGGTAATTATCCTAGTGATTGCCATACATTATCTGTATATGTTAATAATAAATTATTTTTTATCAGTTTTCAGACAAGACAGAAACTCTAAAGGATGTAGACACAGCAACTCCCCCATCCCAGACCTTTCTGGTACCGTTGTCATGCACTGTAAATCCTATGCATTGTTGTGCAGCTCTGCATTAACTTAACGGCAGCACACACCTAGTAATCCCGTTGCTCCTTGTTTCCCCTACACTTTTCCCTATCTGGTATTATGTCCCCTTTAATTAATGAATTTTGATTAGTATTTATCTGGAAATCCTGGGCACAATCTCTTTTGGAAGTTTGGAGGATTTTTTTTTTAAAAATTATATTTATTTAGCCTAAGTAAAATAGTAAATAAAAATAGATGGGATATTACCGTTATTCAATACTGTCTTCTGTCACCCATATTTCTTTTCAAAAGTCACCTATCAATCTTTTAATTTTTTTCTTTGGTAGGCGATACATTCATTTCTGTTTTAAAGATCTTGTATTCTTGTGCCGATCCCAACCATGTTGTTGCCATCACGATTTTACCTAGGATGAATTCTATTGGCCTTGGCTTGAATTTATAATGATTTAACACTTTTTTTTTTTTAAATAAGCTTTGGAAAAATTTCAGTCATTATCCTGTTTTGAACGTTAGATATTTTGTTTACTCTTCTATGATTCTAATTATATGCGTGTGTGCTTGTGTGTGCATGTGTGTATAAGACACTTTTGCATTTAATACATTTCATAATTAAGTACTGCGCACAGTGTAGCACCGTCAGATCATGAAATACTATGTAAAATGAAAGAAAGAGATGCAAATTTGGACCATCCTGGCCGTCTCTGGAGGCTGCTGAAGCTGCCCTGGGCTCCTGACTCTCAGCCCTATGCTGCCCCACACCTTGCTCCTGACCCTTAGTCCTAAATGACCCCTGGCTCTTGACTTTCAGCCGTAAGCTGTCCCCAGCTCCTGACTCTCAGCCCCTCTGCTCATTTCCTCTGCTTTTCCCTACACCTTTTGCAAAATTGCAACGGATTGGAATCACCTGTTCATTTCCCTCCTTTTAAGCCAGTTGGTGCCTCCTGTTGTCTTTAACTGTTTTTTTTTTTTTCTAAATTCAGTTATTGGAGTTCTTAATAGCACATAAGGTCTCACAGAAACCGAACCCAATTGCCAACAATGGGTTGCATTTTTCTATTTTTCTATGTGGCATAATGTATCATTGTATAAATATTCTAAAATTTATGCATACTTATGGATACTTAGGTTGCTTTCATTTTTTTTTTAACTGCAAAGCAAAGAGCAGAAAGAAACTTTATATGGATATTATTTCCCCATCTGAAAATACTTAAGGTCTTTAAGTTCTTAGGATTAAATTGCTTTATCATATAGGATGTGTAGAGCTGAAGATGTGGCTCAGTCTATTGAATGCCCAGCATTCAGGAAGCCCAGAGTTAGGGCCCCAGCACCACATAAGGATGTGGTTGCTTATATCTGTAATTGAAGCACCCTGAGGTAGAGGCAGGAGGATCAGAAGTTAAGGTCATCTCCGTACATAGCAAATTTGAGGCCAGCCTCTTATACAAGAGAGTCTTAAAAAAAATAAAAAAAAAGAAAGCAGCAATTAAAAAGCCAAAGAGAATGTGCACTTGCATTTGGATGCATATTGCCATATTGTCTTTCTTGAAATGTTTACCAGTTTACATTCCAAATATTGCACACGAAAATGCCTATACCCACAGCCTGACAACACTGTCTTCTTTTACTTTTGGTATTTGTCCATTTGGTTGCTAAAGTTTGTCTTTTATTATAGTTTCAATTAGTGTTACTGTTTTTGTGTGAGCGATTGAACACCTTACTTATGATCCAAGTTCCAAGTTAGCACACTGCCTTAGGGATTTCTCATAGACAATCAACATTTCCCAGGGCATATTGCAGTGAATCCACTTGAAATTTTCTGCAAAAGAAGAGCTGTATCTCACATTTCATCTATCCTTTTGATATTCCTTTAAACGCCTTCAAGAAAAGCAACAAATTTAGAAGGGCTTACTGCGGTTAAAAATATAAACATACATAGCACAAAAGTTTCCATGTTAGCCTGTTGTTAGAGTGTGCTTCCTAACCCCGTGGACTCAGAGCCCTGTGTGATCCTTATCCAGATCCTTGTCACCATCTGACGTTATACCCACAAAACACTCTGCTTCCTTTACCTGGTTGCTATGTTGTCTTCTGTTCTAGATTTTCATCAGTAGAATTATATCTGCCCTTCTTTGAGTGGATTACTTCATTAAGCATGTTTGCAAGGTGCATTCCTGCCATGGCCATGTATTAAAAAAGAAGACATCTTAATGGATGAGTAGGGTTTTCATCGTATATCTGTATATATGTTATCATATATATAAATATATGTGTTATAGATTATTTTACTATTTTTTGTTGATGGCCATTTGGATTATTTCCATTCTTTGATGTTTATTAATAATAATTCTATGAACATCAGTGTGCAGGTCTGTTTTGAGTCTATGTGTGTGTGTGTGTGTGTGTGTGTGTGTATAGGATTGGGGTTGACTTTGTTAAGTATTTATTTATCATTATCTATCTATTTATTTGGGGCATGTGTATGTGTGTGTATGTCTCTTTGTACACATGCACACTTGCGTGCTCACAAGTGTTTGTGGATGACAGAGGATCACTTGTGAGAGCTGGTTCTCTCCTTCTACCATGTGAGTTCCAGGAACTGAACTCAGGTATTTAGACTTGGTGGAAAGCATCTTGACTTGCTATGCCATCTCCCGTGCCTAGAATTACTTAACTATTTAAGACATTGCTAAAAATTGTCCTTCTTAGCAGCCGCATCATGTTGTCCTACTGTCCTGCTGTACAGTACTGTACAGTACTACTGTTCTACCAGCAGTAATTAGGATCATGATTTCCCCACATCTTTGCTAATAATTGTCCTTTACCATCAATAAGAGACTACGGTCGATATGCGTAAGCCAAATAAACCCTTTCCTTCCAAAGATTCTTTTGGTTCTGGTGTCTATCATGACATGGACAGCAAATGAGGATAAAGGAAAGACATTTTTTTCTTTCATATTAATTTCTTAAGAGTATTTCTAATTTCTATGTTATTCAAAAGAATTATATATATATATATATATATATATATTTACATAAGATGTCTTTAAATTATATTCTGATGGTATTTGTGGTAAGTCAGCTTCATTAGAACACAGTACACCATGAGTGTGTACACCCTACGCAGACACACTAGAGACAAGGTATGCATTTAAATGCAGTTTTCACTGTAGTCTGTGCAGGCACATAATGATCCTTTGCGATCGGAGCTCCATATATATATTTTTTAATACTTAGATGTCATTAATGTAAAGATTTCCTAATTTTCTACCTCAGTTTTTATACTACAAAAAGCAAAAAGAAAGATGGGAGTCAAATTTGGATTCTGTATAAATTATACATTTAAATAAAGCTGAGAACTCTCTCTAGTGGCCTATGGACAGTTGTCGGCTCTTTGCTTTTTTAGTCTGGCAACCCAGGAGAACTTGCCCATCTGAAATAGTCTCCATTCCATAGACCCACAATTCGAGCTTGCCTCCTCCCAGGCTGTATTCTTTCTCTGGTATATGAAACAGTTTGCCCTCACGGTTCTGTCCTCCTTACAGAAGCTTGGCGTGCTGCCCTCCTTCCCATAAGAGAATGCAACCTTGCCCTGGTTTTCTTTTTATTCCAAGTACCACGCTGGAGTTAGCTGAATTTAAAGCGTGTGACTTTACACACGCTGTGCAGGTACCGAGGCACACCTGAAATCTTGCTTACCTTGCAGTCACAATTTTATACCTCTGTTTTATTTACTCATGTGTCAGTGATTTGGTTGTATATTTAAAGTTTTTTTTTTAATCAAAACAATAAGTTATAAAAATAAACCAACTAAAATTTAGGCCATTTTACTATGAAGGTCACTGTGATATTCAGCGGGGTGGGATGGAGGGGACCTTGTACACCCTTGCATTGGTAGTGGTGTTTGTTGAATGGGATAAGTGAGGACTGAAGGAGACTGAATATATCCTGGGTCATCACCAATCACAGTATTTCCGTAAGTCCTGATAGCTGCAGATAGCTACTCAGAGTAATCGTGACCTTTCAGAGAGGAAACATTTCTTTTTGGCTTAGAAGATGCTGTAGACATTGTACTCATTAGGGCAGGCTGTGCCATGCAGCCGTATCGGCAGCTTGTTAAGGTCAGTCACTCACAACCACCAATTTCATTTCTGGATCAGGCTGCACAGCTACCTTGAGTTAATGAGGCCTCAGACGATCACAGTCACTGGAGTAGGATAATTGTGGTGGCTTGAAAAAGAATGACCCTAAAGGCTCATATATTTGAGCCTCATATGAATGCTTAATCATCACTGAGTGGCACTATTTGAGAAGGATCAGGAGGTGTGGCCTTGTTGGAGAAAGTGTGTCACTGGGGGTGGGATTGGAGGTTTAAAAGCCCGTTCTAGACTCAGTCTCTCTCTCTCTGTCTACTGATCATGTGGTAGAACTCTCAGCTATTTTTTCCAACCCCTTGTCTGCATGTGTTGTTTGCATGTGTGTCGCCATGCTCCTCACTATGATGATGCTGAACTAACTTCTGAAACTGTAAGCAGCCCCCAGTTAAATGCTTTCTGTTATAAGAGTTGCCTTGGCCATGGTGTCTCCTTATGGCAACAGAACAATGACTAAGATAATAATGAAGTCACTATCATCTCTTACCACCCAGGCAGAAGGCAGAGGACTCAAAAGGTCTCCCACTGTCAACAAAGCCTGGCTTAGAGCTGACAATCGTCATATTTTCTCTCAGATCACCCCTCCCCAAAGTAGTCACATGATACCACTCAACTACAATTGGGCTGAGGTGTGGACCTTGCTTAGGCTCAGAAGGAGGGGGGACTTGAAATATTACATGACACTAATGAGCATTACAAATATACCTTGTGGCACTCAAATGCCAATTTCTAACATTTGTCGCTTGAGAAGCTATATAATGATTAAAAAGTTATGTATTAGTTTCTTTTCTACCACTGGGATAAAAACCCCATCACCCAAGGCAACTTTTAGAAAGAATTTATTTGGGGATTATGGTTCCAGAGGGTTAGAGTCCATATGATGGGGACAGCAGGTAGAAGACACAGTGAATGAATCTAGAAGCTGAGAGCTCAGACCTTAAACCTTAAGTAGGAAACACAGAGTAGAAATGGCTTTATGGCTTTTGAAACCTCAAAGCCCACACCCAGGGGTACTCCAATAAGTCCATATCCCCTGAACCCACCCAAACAGTGTCACTAACTGGGGGCCAAGTATTCAGATGCCTGAGAATATGAGGGGCATTTCGTTCACCACAAGTTACCACTAATGTGAGTAATACTTTCAACTTAATCTGTAGTATATTATCTCTACTGCTATCTAAATAAACATGACAAGGTTCAGGCATTTTTATTTTTCAATAAAAATAAAATAAATATAAATAAAATAAAAAATAAAAATAAAAAGAAGGACAAAGAGGAAGGGGAGGGGCTAATTGTGAGAGTCTTTTCAGAAAGCAAAGTTACTCTGGGAAAAATAGCTAGGTAGTTAAGGAGGAGGAGCACTTGAGGTAGGAACTACTCAACCCAGAGAAGAAAAAACTTGAAAGTTTCCGAGAGTCCATGAAGGGTGAAAGGAAGAGAAAGAGGATAGGAGAAAAAGAAGGGGAGCACAAGGGAAGGGGAGAAAAAAGAAGTGGAGGGCACAAGGGAAAGGGGGCTGTCTATAGCCCTGGAATTTCTCCCTTCTCTTGATATTATAGACTGACAAATACATGGTGCCAGGACATCTTGGTTATGGTAACTAAAGATGCAGGGACGTCGGGAATGGGACAGTCTACAGCCAGCAAGAGTCTCCAAACAGGTGAGGGTAGGGAATGCAAGCTGGATAGACGTTGAAGAAGTTTTGGAGAGGACTGTAAACACCGGCCATAAACTCAAGAAGGCTCTCAGATGATGTTTTACTTGTTAACATGACTATCGGCAATTGGTATTATTTTAATGGATTTCATCGATTAGTGCATTGAGTTATCTATTCAGAAAACATTGCTGATTGCAAAGAACACCAAGAAAGGCGTGATTAAAAAGTTTACTGCCATCCATGAAGGTTGTCACTCAGAAGCAGAAACTAAGCAAATACATATGAGAATAAACAGGTTGCAACAGGCTCAATAGCTATGGATCCATAGACTATGGAATATAGATAATGTGGTCTCAGAAACAGTACCGGGTTTTTAGAACGGTCCTTTTTTAACTGGCAGACATGGAACCTATGCCAGCTCTATGGTTCTTTTCTGAGAATATGCCAAGAGATTTTTTTTTTTAACTTCCAAAGCTATACAAGACTCATACAAAACAGTCAATATGGTCAAGAAGAGAGATTATAGCCAAGGAGCTATAGATAATATAAACTGGGAAGCAATTTTAATGAGTATTTAATAAATTTCCAAAGTGATACAGAGTCTACAAACAAGATTAGATTATATAAAAAAAATTGTAGAAAAGTTTGTGCAAGAATGAGATTGGGCTCTAGAATGAGAAATACAGTCACTGAAAATAGTTTTAAGATTTTTCAATAACATTTGAAAGGAGCTTAAATACAGTTGAGTGTAAAATTAGTGAGCTGAAATATGGACCTCAGAAAATCAGTCTGAAAAGAAGCAATAATAAACTATCAAGGGAAAGCAAGAGTCAGTTTACAAAATAGTATTAAAAGAGAAGTTTCTAGTGTACAGTCAAAACAAATGTTCAGTTTACACAGTAGCATTATCTGAGAAGACACTAGTGTATAGTAATAAAATGATTGAAAGAAATTATGACTGTTGGCCGTCTATAATTAGAGGCAAGTATGAGATGTCATAGTAATGAACACAGAGTTTTGCACGAGACAAAGTGAATTATTACATCTCAGGATTGTTGCAGAGAACATAGGGAAAAGAGAAAACCTGAAAAGTCTCCAGAGTGAAAAGAAATGTCCACAAAGAGATGATAACTAATTTTATTGCGGACTTCGGCAGTAGCAACGGATTTTATAAGGAAATAGAATAATACTGTCTCAGGGCTGTGAAAAAATACACGCCCTGCACCCTTCCAATCATCTAAAGTCAGCTGGAAGCAGAGGTGAGAGAAACACTTGCACTCACGTAGAGACCAAGAGCACGCACTTCCCTTGGGACCTTAGCCAAACTTTCAGGACTAAGGCAGTTGCAAAGGCAGGCGTTGGGTGCAATAAGAAAGGGTTAGTTAGATGAAAGGACAACAAACAACTCTGTGCAGAACTTAAACATTTTTAAAAGAGAAGAAAAACTCAGAGAAAGGACCTAGATTGAGATAGAAAACAAAGACGAGAGGAAAATGAAACAAACCCCTCTGATGGCCGTAAGCAACAGCAAAACAGTGCCGGGCAGAGTTTAAATATGAAAAACAGAAGGAAGGACAGCAAGAGGAGAGCGGAGCAAAACGGGAAAGCTAACGGGTGGGTGACAGCCAACCGATGGGTGCGGAGATGAGCACGTGATGCTTAGACTCCAGCACAGAGCACGCATACTTCAGAAGAGTGTTCCTAAGCCCTTTGTCTTCTCCAGGTCACGTGAAAAGATGTGACACTGCCTCCATTGTTTTCAGAAAGTTGTATAACATTAATATAAAACCTGACAGTGACTGTTTTAAAAGATCGAAAGCCACCAAATGACTACACTTATGAAAGATCAGTTCAAATGGTCGTCGGTAAAATACTTTCAAACTGAATAGAGCTGTCCGTCAAAATCATTCTGCACCACAGTTAGGCAGGCTTCCCCACAGGATCCACAGGATGAGTGTTAAGCATCTATTAACTCATCCAGTCAGCATAGAAGACAGGAGCCAGAACGGAAGCATCACACTGGAGAAGTCACACAGGCAGCTGAAGATGCTTAGTATCTACCTCTGATTGAAATATTTTCCCAGAGGAAGTGGGAGCTGCCTTCACCTGAGAACCAGACCCAGAAGCAACAGCTTGAAGTCCATGGAACCATTCTTACTGAAATAAAGGATAAGACAAAATGCTTTAGTACTGTTACTGAGCTCCTTTTTTTGAAATCTTACTAATTCAATTAATATGAATAGATAGAAGTAACATAACACCAAGAGCAAGCAGAACAGCTGTGACTTGTAAGTGACATAGGACTTTTTGTAGGGAAATAACGAGACCACCTTGAATAAATATGTCATTTATTTCCATAACATATTATGCTTAGTCTTACCTAAAATTAATTCATACATTAGAACATACAAATTATATATATAAATAGTGTTCCATGTAATATTTAACACATGCACATACTCCAAAATATTTAAATCAGGTTAAGCATATTTATGTCTTCTTTAAGCATAGGTTTTAAAAATATACGCTAATGAACTGTTAAATAATATCACAGTTTGAGAAGAAATATATCAACCTTTTTACTATCAGTGTTCAGTAGAAAATTCATTGAAAATATTCATGTGTAAAAGAGTGGGGATAATTGCAGAAGGACAATGCAACCTACTACTCTCTACTACTCTCTACTACTATCTACTACTACCTACTACTATCATCTACTACTATCTACTACTATCTACTACTGTGGGGCTATCTACCACTTACACTGAGTTGGGCTGGAAATCCAGCACTGGGTCTACGTCACCAATGAATTTAGAGGACTGCCCGGAGTAATGAGGCTGATACTCGAATGGGCATTCTCTCTCAAATTATGGTAAAAATGATTCCAAACAAAAATTTGCACGTTTTATTTTTAAAGTAAGTGATAATTGAGAGCAATAAAATGATTTTTATAAGTCACAGAATAATTGGATTATAGTGGTCAATAACATTTCTAGACATCTAACTTAGTCTTTACAAAATTAGATATCAGAAAGGGATACTTTAACAACAGTCACCCAGTAGGTGGCTCTGGAACCCCAATGCAGGCAAAAGGGATTAATTCAGAGAGGATGATTTTTAAGTAACTGTGCTGTATGCAACAAAAGCAATTGTATTTGGGTCTCCTAAGTCAGGAATCATGTCTGAGCCGGGCGGTGGTGGTGCACGCCTTTGATCCCAAAACTTGGGAGGCAGAGACAGGCAGATCTCTGTGAGTTCGAGGGCAGCCTTGTCTACAGAGTGAGTTCCAGAACAGCCAGAGTTACAACAGAGAAACCTGTCTCAATAAACAAAACAACAAAACAAAACAAGGCAACAAAAAAGACTCATGTCTGCAGAGATGGTTTAGCAGTTAATAGTGGGTATTGCTTGCAGAGAAGCTGATTTGGTTCCCATCACCCATGTCCAGTGGCTTACATCCTCTTCTCATGCCCACTGCCACCTGCAAACCCCCACACAGCTCCCCAGCCCCCACACACAAATAAAGAATTAGAACAACAATCATATCTAAAGCCTAGAGAAAAAAAACTATTTATACAAAATAGTGATATATCCCATTTAAAGTCTATTCAAACAAGGATTTACAAGATTTTGTTTGATATTGTCTTTGTTGTTTTGTATTTTATATTCTAAATTTTATTTATTTTATCTTTACGTGTTTGTATGTGCCCCACATGGGTACCTGGTATTGTACACCCTGGAACTTGAGTTGCAGATGGTTTTTAGTCACCATGTGGGTGCTTGAAACCAAACCCAGGTCCTCTTCAAGAGCAACAAGGGCTCCTAACCACTGAACCACCTCTGTAGCCCCTGTCTTTATTGTTTTGAGACAGAGTCTCACATAGCCCCAGCTGGTATCTAATTAGCTCTGTCTTCAGGAACAACCTTGAGTTCTGGATTCTTCCACCTGCACCTCCTGAGGGCTGGGATTACAGGTGTGTCATGATTTTGTGCTCTTTCTTTGCATACTCCGAAAATAGTAGACCCCTGGAAAGCTGCATGCAATGCATGATTAAGAGAAAAAAAAAATCACACTCTGAAGAAAGAGCTCCTTTTTGCACAAACAAATCCTTTCAAGTTTATATACAGCCTACACATTACATCCATAACAATATAGGCTATGAAGAGAAAAGAGAAAATGACATAATATATTCTATGTAACTATTTATTTCTGAAGTGTTATATTTAAAAGACGGGATATTAATAAACTCGAACGCTAACTGTGGCCCACGCAGATTGATGGTCTTATTGTTCATATTTTCTATAGTCAATTCTCTTCAAAGCGGTAGCATTTAAAAAAGAATAGCTCCTTTTAAGTTGAAGAATCGAGTAAGTTAAACTCATTTCCCCAGTTTGAGTTTATAATGAAAAATTGGGCCAACATATTTTTTTTTCCTGCAACCTGAAAAAACAAAACAAAACGTTGTAGCATTAATACAGCTATTTGGGTGGTTTTATCTGTGAAACCTGCCAACTCCAATTACATTGCTTTTTAGCCGTTATGCGATTGGAAGGTGAAAACAAATATTTTCAGATGGGATCCAAGGGAAATTCTATCCTGCATTTATTTTAGAAATGGGTCTTGTCACCTGGTGAGGCTGTTTGAAGGAACCTTTGGTTTTCCTGGAAAAGATAAAACCGAGGTGCTTCTTGGCCGGGGTCCCTGGGCTCGTCAGGGCAGCCTGGCTCTGGGGCACAGCACTGCACACGGGCACAGTCTGTGCTCCTGCCCGGTCCCCGCGAATGCTCAGCGCCGCGTGCTCTCCTGGAGCAGCTCTCCATGTTAACACGCTTCCTAGCAAGACTGCAAACGCTGACTTCCACACAGCCGCTCTTGAGCTCGCTCCTGCCTCTCCTGTTCCCTTTTTGTTTGCAGCTATAAAACTGAACAAATGGGACCCAGTGACTTTGGCAGGGCTCCAAACCAGAGTGAAACGCATCCTGAATTGGCCCCTTGCCCAAAAGTATAATTTTCAGCTGTGAGCTGTCCTTAATTTTGAAAATCATCCTGTAGCTTCAGGTTTTCAGAGGCATAGCGGATTGTGTCTATTCTCCAGGCACCAGGCTCTAAAAAAAAAAAAAAAAAAAAGAAGGAAAGAAAGAAACGGAAACAAACACCTTCCCTCGCTTTGTCTTTGCCTTAGCGCAGACTTCTTTGACTGGAGAGGGTTCTGCAACTAAGGAAGTTCAAATGTAAGACAACCCTCAGTGCCCACCAGGATTCCCCTCTTGATTCCTATTGTGTCTTAAAACAGAATTCTCCGCTTTTATTAATGTTAACAGTCTTAGGATCTGTTCAAGTACGTTGGGAGGATCAACAAATTGTTCTGAGATCGAGGTTAGCAATTGAAAACTCGTTATTTATTTAGTAAACAGGACTACGTTTAAAGCATCAGCAATACACTCATAAATGGCATTTTATCAGGCTGCTTAGTATAGCTTGAAATACTGAGTACCAACTCAATATTCGCTTCTATTGTTCAGCGAAGAGTCTTCCATTTGTTAAAGCTCACAGGCAAATGATTTGTGCGGCCCAAACTGATTAAGACACTCTCCTTTCCCAGATGATGTCTGGAAGAACTTGCGGAATTTTTCGACCGTCATTTGCCTTCCATATTTATTAGAAGCAAGCTGTGCTAGTTTTCTTCTACCATCTGACTGAAAGTTGATCTGACAAAATTTCATAGGCCAATGTACTTACCTTTTATTCTCCGAGTTGGAAAACAAACACACGCACGCGGAATTACTAAGTGTTTTGAATTAATAATTCGGATACAAATACATAAAATGGTGTTTGGAATCAGATGCTTCTGGCTGACTGCAGACTGACTCCCTGGGCTGCTGAGGGTAACTCATGCATAAACAGGAGGTAAGGTAACTGTTGACAAGCATCATTCACTAGTTGCACGAATCACCTTTCTGGGCCTGTGCCCTTATCTAACAAATGGAAAATATTCTCCTTTTACAAGGTGGTTATGGCATGCTTTGTTTTTGTTTTGGTTTCTTTGTTCAAACTCTGGTTGTCCTGGAACTCACTCTGTAGACCAAGTGACCTCCAACTCACAGAAATCTGCCTGCCTTTGCCTCCAGAGTGCTGGAATTAAAGGTGTGTGCCACCACCATCCAGCATGGCATGCTTTGTTTTAAAATGATAAAGTAAAAGAAGCTTGTTCTTGAAAACTGAAGCATTCAAATTTTCTTCCAGTCTTTTGACTTTCAAAACCTTTTGAAAAAAAAAAGGGGGGGGCACCTTCAATTAAATAACAGCAACAGTTTCTCGGTCTTCACTGGTAAACCATCTCTTACAGTTGGAGCACAGGCTGTTTGCAGTGTTTGGAACTGCAGACAGTGTACCACAGACACCTCTGTCTCCAGCTCAGTATTTCAGACATTCCTGGAGAATAGAATAGATGATGACTCTTTGTTCCATGATCCTACCTTCTCTGCCTTCTTTGGGTTATCTGAGGCTCCATTTTAATTCCTTTATTGGCTTATTTGTTATGACACATTTGTACTTTGTTTTAGTGTTTTCTGTGTGAATCATGGTCTTCCTTCAAATTCTATCTTACCACTTTGTGCAGAGTATATGGACTTGGCAGTAGTGTTTGCCTTTCTCTCTTACCCTGTGTACTAACTTTGCTGAATACTTTCCCCTCTACCTATGCTATAAATACTTCCAAGTATTGGTTTTATTTTAGAAAATCAGTTCTTTTCTAAAGGTTGAGTATTACATACAAAAGGATTTCTATTTTGCCTTATTTTTTTAAAGGTAAAAAAGTATCTGTTCCCTAAGTTCTTTTAAATTTGACTACATATTTACCATATCCATTGGTCTTTATTCCTATGGATAGTGTCAGATTTCTAACAGGTATTTTTAAAAATAATTTGCCATCTGCCTAAAGGGCTGTCTGAGTTTACTGAAAGCTGGCTCTGAAGAGGAATTCTCTTTCCCATTTCAGAGACAAGCACGTTTGTCTCAGTGTCTTCTGAGACCCCTTGCCTGGGGTTGGGCTGACCGTCTGACTCTGTGACAGGCAGGAGAACAGCAGAGCTGCTGAAGAGTAAAAACATTATGTCCTTGAGAACAGCTGGATGGCAAACCATCCTCAACAGATGTTACTATTGTTATCCCATGATAGAAAAGTATCTCCAGTGAAAAAGAGAAGTGGGAAGTTCAGTTACAGGAAGCTTGTTCATGGAGAGTCAGCTCAGTCTTGAACTCCAGCTGGCTGTCTCAGAAGGGCTTCCCCAGTCAATTTCTGGTGGCTGTTTGAGCTTCCTATTTGTTGATATATCTATTATCTACCTATTATCTATCTATCTATCTGTCTGTCTATCTGTCTGTCTGTCTATCTATCTACCTATCATCTATCTATTATCTACCCATCATATATGTATCTTCCTATTATCTATATCTATCTGTCTATCTAGCTACCTATTATCTGTCTATCAATCATCTATGTATCTGTCAATCATCTTTCTACTGATTATCCATCTATCATCTATCTATCATCTATCTACCTACTATCTATTTATCTATTATCTACCTATCATCTATCTTTCTATCTTTTATCTGCCTATCATTTATCTATCATCTGCCTATTATCTATATGTCTGTCTATCTATCTGTCTTTTATCTACCTATTATCTATGTATTATCCATTACTATCTATTTATCAATCAGTCAATCAATCAATCAATCCATCCATCCATCCATCCATCATCTATTGCAGGTTGTTTGCAGTCACTGATTCTCTGCTTGCTTACTTTACTCCTTTTTCTCTGTTTTATCTTTGATCATTCTTTTCCTTTCTTCATATTCACTAATATTTCCTTTTACATTATCTGAGTCGCTGTCGCTGTCATCTCGTGTGTTTGCCTTTATAGACACTGCAGGTTTCCTCTCTAGAAGTTCAGCTCGGGTCTCAGTATCTCACACATCTCCATTTAATATGTTCCGTATTTCTTCCACATGTGGAACAGGATTGCGGTAGTTCCTATTTCAGAGTCATTTCCACATCTATTTTCATTGGTTAACGTGTTCCTCATTATAAGCCTTATCTTCTCACTTCTTTAGATGGCTAGGGGCTTTTGTTCTTTATTTGCTAGATGCCAGATAATGTGACTTTTACTTTCACGAGTGTCCTAGTTACTTTTCTCTCTGCTGTGACCCCAATACCTGTGACACCAATTCCCAACAAGAAGTTCTTCAGAGAAGGAAGAGTTTCCCTTGGTTTTGTGGTTTGAGGACACAGCCCACCATGGCAGGCAAAACACAGAAACACAAGTGCGAGGCATTTTCTCACACCGTGTCTCTAGTCAGGAAGCAAAGAGTAATCATGTCGGTCTTCTTTGTTTCTCCTTTCTATTCAGTCCAGGGCCCTAGTCTATGCAATGGTTCCCCAGCCCAGCCTCTCGGTCAACTCCGTCTAGAAACTCTCTGACAGACATGTCCAAAACTTTGTTTTCCTCATAATCCTAGATCTTGGCAAGTTGTAAATGTTAACCATCATGGTGAGCACTGGGTTTTCATAAATATCCTTTAGCTTTGCTCTAGGGTGCAGTTAAGTGACTGAAACGGCTTGATCTTCGCCAGGCAGGCCTGGAGCAGCGTTTAGCCTACGATTATTTTCCCTGCACTTTCCAGGCAGTGGTCTTCTGCTTCTCGGTGCAATGCTTCACAAGTTACATGGTTCCCTTCTGGCTGTTGGGAAGGTGAAACATTTAGGTCCCTAAATTATTTTCATATTTTATATGGGGCATTTTATCCACGAGCACTGTATCCACATCTTTCCGTCCCCTGCCTCCTGGACTCCAACCTCTCCTGTGTCCCCTGTGTAGGACATTCTTTTAAATTGAGCTCCTAATACTGGTTTTTATTTCACAAACCTCTCTGGTGTTGGAGGTATCATATTTTTATTTTCTTGATGTATTAATGTACTGATATTCAAAGAAGAGAGAATTTCCTCAAAATATCTCAGCCAGGATAGAAGTGCTAGGATCCCGGTTCCCCTGTTGAATTCTCCAATCCAAGGGAGTCCAAACTTCGGATTTCAAGACATGACACTGTGGTCTGTAAATGTGTTGGGCTGTGCTCATAGTTCTCTTGGGATGAATGAGGCCCATGGGCCACAGGTTGGACATGCTTGCTCACACAGTCCTGTCCACAACTATGGGTAGTTTCCTCACATATCTGTGATGATAATCATGTAGCTTAAGAGTTGGAGAGATTTCTCTGCAGTTCTTCATGGTTCCCCCCACACAAAAAAAAAAAAAAACCTCCCCTGTGTTTTTCCTGCCCTGGTAAGGTTGGCAATCGGCTCCTTCTTGAATCCAAGCAATGACCTTTCAACAAATGCAGACTTTGGCGCCTCAGCTTTCCTTTCATGAATCCTGGCCTGGCCTGCAGTCTCTGGGAAGTCAGCTGGTATAATTGTACGGATCACATCATTTAAGCCCCCTCTCTGCTGTGAACACTGTCCTGTTCTCTCTTTCGTCCAGTGTATGTGTGTGTGTGTGTGTGTGTATATGCACTGTAGATTAGGTAAAGTCTGGTTTCTTTTCTTTTCATCCCACTGAATGGAAAATCCCTTAGAGTAGATTTCTAGAAACTATATGTAATCTTCAGAGGATATTTTCATCTGAAGTTATAAACTTGCAATAGAGAGCCCAAAAAAAGAAATAACAAAATAATTTTTTTTCTCCAGTTCATTTGGGTTTAAAAACAAAAGTCCATTGAGACCTACTAATGACTACCAACAAATTAATTTTAACATTAAAACTAGATTTAGAAATGAAAATCTATTCTGACTCTTTTTCATTTACTATTTTTTTAATACTCATCTACTATACTCCGATCATTCCCTGAAAGAAAACCAGTTTAACCAACCTTTTGCTCTGGAACTCGGTAGACACACAATAGACAGAAGAAGAAGGATAAATAAGGCTCATGCACTGGTGATTTGCTTAGGATAGAAGCAGGATTGCAGACCTGTATGTGTACATTACTGGGGATGCCACCAAAGTCTACTGCAACCAAGCCTAAATATTTTAGTGACTATTACTGGATAACAAATATATCAGTGGAAGATGGAAGTATGTTAATTAGCAGAAATAGAAGACAGTAAATGATGATTTTTAGTCATGATTTGGGGAAGAATACTTTAGCTGAGAAGACTACCGAATGCATACACCCTTCAAACTGTGATTCTGGCTCAGAGCGGCAAGCACTCAGTATTATAGGCCTAGATAACGCTGTTGCTCCAAACTTCAATTTACAACCGCTGTATTAAAACAGTCATATCACTGACATGGTCGTTGGTGATGGATGAACACAGCTTACTTTCTCCATCTTAGGAAAAGTTCGAGAAAAGGCTGGTGAAATGGTGACCTGCAAAGGGGAAAGAAAGAAAGAGCATGAGGATGATTTTCCTGGGTAGGGAAGCCAGGCACTCCTCCATTCTGCGGTGCTCCTTTTCTTTCAGTGATGGTGCCGTGGGAAGTGTTTTCCTCACTGGAGTCAGAGTGCCTCCTTCGGCCTTGTGGTGGACATTAGTGACTAAGTTGGGTCAATGGCTTGGTTCTCCTGCCATGCTACCTGGAAAGTGATGGTTTGAAGGTGCAGAGTCAACAGCAACTTGCCACGCTGGCAACCGGCTCTTCTTTGTACTACTATCAGTAAGCAATAAACCACCCGGAGAGGCTGAGTGAGCAAGAATGAAGCCAGGAAATCTTTAAACAGAGTATAGTTACCAAAACTTGAAGAATGGTTATGCTGTGACTAGGGCATAATTAATTTTGATATAGAAGCTAAACATTTTGCTGTTTAATATAATGGACTCCACTGGCATTTCCACATGGCTGCTAGGAAAAAAAAATGTATCAGCTATAGCCACTGGGGTATTGCCCTTAAAGTGAGTATTAGTTAAATATACATGTACATATTTAAATTCAATAAAGAAAGAACAATCATTGTGTATTTTAATTAAGTTGGAAGTGTTTATTTTTATAAATGAAATATTCAGAAAGTAACTTTTCACGCAGGGGACTCTAATCTACATGGCAAATGTCTGTATTATTGTCATGTTTTCAGGTTTGATAAGTCTTAGGATAAAGACTTCATCAGCATTATGAGAACCATAAGCATTTTCACATTCTCAGTGAATTTCTGAAAATAAAGTAGTATTTTCTTTTTAAAATCTAGTTTATTAACATCTTAATTTAAATGTCTACGTTGCACGTGGGGTTCGATGTGACCCTTCTTATGACCTTTTTCATGGAGTCCCGAATTTACCATCCACAGTTGTTCTTCTAATTGTTCAAACAGTGTCACTGCTGCATCGTCAGCCCCTGGCTGTGGCCACCCACAGGCTGGTGCTGATCCAGCTCGGTGAGAGGGCCTGGAGCCTGGTGAACTGCTTCAGCAGCTGCTACTACCATGCTGACCTAAGCCTGCCTACCACAAGGAGGCAAAGCACTATGTGCAGGCTTGGGGAGATGCTGGCTGCCAATTTGACATCTGATCTTCTGGACAGTGCTGGACGCCATTGAGCAGGTATAGCTGTCATTGGCGAAGACCTGGCCCAGCAGTGGGCAGCACTATGTGGGTCTGACTGGCCTCAACAAGACAGAACCTGCTGCCAAGCATGATGAGACACGGGTGAAGATCTGGAGGCGCTCCTGTGACTCCCCACCACTTCAATGGAAGTCTAATCATCCTGTCTTCAGCGGCATCAGTAAGGACCTCAGGTGTGCAGACCTCAGTGGGGATTTACTACTGTCCTAGGAAAGTCAGACTGAAGAAAATGACCCCCAGATCAAGGAGGAGAAATGAATTCTGGTTGCTATTCATGGCAACAGCTTTACAGGCACTGTCAAGCATCTATAGGGTTTCCCAGAGGAGTCCATAATAGAGTTGAACGTGCCAATCAGTATTCCCATTGTCTATGAACTGGACAAGAACTTGAAGCCCATCAATCTATGCAGTTGCTTGGAGATAAAGAGCCCATGCATAAAGCCATGGGTGGTGCAGTTGCTGTTCGGGGCAATGTCAAGAACTAAAGGTGAGCAGACAGACTCCTACTCCAGAACACCTCCCCTCCTGCCTGTTCATGCCTCCTGCACCCTTCCCCAACATCTGTCACACTCACTATATCTTTGGGATCTTAAGTTTCAGTTGCAGATGGGGACCAGTTGCTCTCATTTTTATTTTTGCATTTTATCCTGTGTACCTACTCCCTTCATAGAACATAGTCAGAAAAGCACCTCTGAGGTACAGGGTCCTAGTCCAAGTCCAGGAAAAGTTTCTCTTATCCAAGAGGATTACAGTTTTTCTTAGTGCTTTGTTTACTAAGAGCCTGCTTGGAAAGAGGCCATGGAGAAGTCATGATATGGTATGCCCAATGGGAAGAAGCCAGAGCCTAGTTTTATCCCTGGAGCCTGTCCTGTGTTTTTCTGCTGTTGAGTAGTAGGAAGGATGAATACAACCTGTATGGCAATTTGAAAAATACTTCTTTCTCTCTGGCTATAGAGGAGGGAGCCCCAGAAGGCTGGGATCAATTCTGAATCAAGTTTATGTTTTAGATTTACTATTACAAAAAACCTTCTGAGGTTTCTAATGGTGGTTGAAATAGTCCCACACATGGTCACCAGAAAATAAACTGTTCCTCACACCAAATAGGATAAATTTAGCTCCTGCTATATATCTTAGGATCCTTCTGCTTTATTTTATAGCAGTGAAATGTTCAGGTGGGTTTCTCACCATCTCATGAATCATATTCCAGCTGCCCAACCCCACTATGGACTCCATGGTCATTTTGAGCCTAACTGTACTAATGCTTTTTTTCCAGATCAGTACAATAACAGATTTGTGTTCAATATTAAAACACAAAGGAAAAATAATTTCTCAAAAAGGTTACCATTTTGTGTTACTTTGTGATGCAAAACTCATATCTGATATTAAAGCTAATGGGCTTAGAGATCCAAGTTATTACCTATGAAGGACACCATATATGCGTGTGACCTTGGTGAAAGAGTTTGGTATACTCTGTTGGTTTGCAGTGTAATTCTGCTAAGTATTGAATGGTTTAAACTTATTCCTCTAGAAGTTTTTTGGAAGATACATGACTAGCAGTTTGAAAGAAATTAAGATAAATTTGCATCCCAAGATACTCAATCCATATTTCCAAATCTTTTTGACATTGGCCTCTTATTCCAGTCTGGTAAGAACATGGCATAACAGGTGAGGCCCATACTACTTTAGAGTCTTGGGTATCTTTCAAACCATCTCTTATTACTAAAGATATCCTGAGCATGTTCTCTGAGATGCCAAGAGAATGATAGCAAGCCTTACCTAGTCAGTTTGCTCTTAGAATTCACTGTCTAACACTCTCTGTGTGCTTTATAAATAAGAAGCGGCCACCCATGACTTCACATGAGCACTGGATTCGTGTGTATCAGGGGCATGGAAGAGGTGTACTTGAGTACTGTGGAGGCAGCTTATTCAGAACTAAGACGATAGCTCTAACAGCAAGAGGCTGGCCAAGGCATTTCCTGTTAGATCAAGAACAATGACTGTCATCCTTATTTTGAAACACTGAGAAGTTCCAAGCGAAGGGCACGTGGCATGAAAAACAAAGTGAGCCGTCTAGATGCTGTAAGTGGAGAAGATCCATGACTGACTGCTGATATAACTGCAGCTGCATACCTCTAAAATACAAGAGTGTCTGTTTCAAAGTTATTAATAAAGCTAGTGGAGTTTATTAAATTGTTGGAAACCACAAAGCACTTCCGAGTCAACAGTTTCACCATCTGCTAATAATAACTAGTAAAAATGAAAATGAAAAACAAATAACAGCTCCTTCACAATGGCTCAGAAACCATAAACCATTGGGAATGGATCTAATAAGGAAAAGAAAATATTCATAAAATGAAAATTGTGGAACCACATCTTATGCTCAGTTGCCATGTAAAATTTAACTTTAATTCAATAGCGCACATGTTTCTGAATATATATATATATATATATATATATATATATATATATATACATACACACATTATATTCTGAATATAAGTATATTTAAATATGCATTTATGTAATATATTAATAAAATATATCTAAATATATTCAGAATATAATGTACATATTATACTATATTACATATGTATATATTATATTATATATTATACGCAATATATTATATTATGAATATAAATATATATTATTTATAATTATAACTATAAATGTTTATAAATATATAATATGTTTATTATAAATATGTGTCATATAATATATAATGTGTCAATGTATAATATATATTTAAAATATATAATATATAATTTATAAATTATTTATTTATATATATATTTTTCATGTGTTAAAATTCTCACATCCAAACTACCTTCTTCACTGGATACTCACTGAAGGAAGTATCCATCTGTTTAACTACTACAAGAAAAAGTGACTGTCCAGATATTACATCTGTATGTTATTCTTCAGGGTAATTTAGATTTTCCATTCTAAATTTTCCTATAAGCAATTGTGACTTCAAGTGCTGATTTTGGAAACTAACCCCTGGGCAAAGTGAGATTCCAGTGTAGCCTGGAAGTTTTCTGAAGGACTCAAGGTGGGGGTAGGGTGATGGAGTCTGACGCTCTAAACTATTTAGATGCTTGATATGAAAATAAAGTGGGTGGTAGACAGAAAAGAACTCAGCTCTCTTCCCCTTCCCAGCTCTCATTACTGGAGGCGTCCTAAGGCAGGATGCTCAGGCTTGCCAGACAGCTGCCTCTCCTTTATTGCTTTTCTCCTGGGCTGATTGAGTTACAGAACCTCCATTATTAAGACAGAATGCCTGCCTTCAGACCTCAGAACCATTGTAGTTCTCTGGAAACAAGATTTCAGCTGATAAAGGTGGAGTGTGCCAGCTTCCTCGGAGGGGTACCTGTGGACTATTAGGGGTCACCCTCGGACTCCATTGCTAGCATGTTTGGGTATGTGAATGGGAACAATTGTGTGGAGACACAGGAGGTTACAAGGAAAGGACAAAACGAGGGAATTCTCTGGACAAAATCTGAAGGTGAGAGCATTCCTTAGACTTCCCACCCTATCCCTTCTGTGGAGCATCTGCACGCTATGTGGGAAGAGATTGTTGCTGGATACCCTGGGTCTATTTTTGTCTCGAGGATAACAATAACCTCCAAATTATGTCAGCCAACTGAATGCCACACATATATATGCCCTGGGGGCTACTACCACAGCAGGGGAGAAGACAACCTGGCTAAGGTTAGGAAACAATCAAGGGAGATGATAGGGTTCATTCCCAGAGGAGGGCAGACACACAATGCCATCACAGTCACGGTGCTCACTCTCCTTTCTGTTTGCTTGTTTTTGACTGGACAAGCTGGTTCCAAACATGAAGGTTTGTCAAGAGAATTTTCAAAAGAACTAATGGACATCATTTGGCCTGTCAGCTATACATAGATGCTAAGGTTGCTACAATGATGCTTTTAAGGCCCAGTAGCAGAAGTAGAAAAAAAGAATCCATGGAGAGCTGTGATGAGAACCTCATTGGCACCCCTCACCAGTGAATAACGGCAGAAGCTTCACCGCCGCTAGTTCAAAACCTGCACAACACAACCACCATCTTCATGGAGCCTGCAGTGTGTAGGGTGAGCTACAGGCTGGATGTTTCCAAAGCCCCGAAAATGTTCATGCAGAAAGAACACAGCGGGCTAGGACGTGAAAGGCATCATCCATCCCAGTGTGGGACCGGAGAGAAGCTTCCCTGAGATGCTGCCTTAAAAGACACTAGCTAGGTCAGCCAGGAGAGTTAGGTCACGCTGGAGGCCAGGGCTCTGCAGAGGGCATCACCCTGCCTGGGCACCTGTATCATGGACAGAAACTTAAGCCTACACAATTTATTACTGGAAAATTGTCCAGGGCCCTCAGAGGACAAGAGAGCTAGCTCCTTTTATTTTAACAGGTAGAAGCTCATGGGTGCCTTTCAATTTTTTTGCCTTTTGGCTATTGTTCATTTTTGGATTTCTTTGCAATATCCATCTCTCTATCTCTTTCATACAGAATAAGGCTTTAAAAGAAATTTTGATGGGTACAAACGTACTAACATATATTTAACTGTTGGAAGCACTCCTTTTGTCTGAGTTTCTGCTTTTTTCTACACTGACACTTCCTCTGGCGACTTTTCGTTGGTTTCCACAGGTGTAATTCACCCATCAGAGCTCCCCCAGCTTATACACTGAAAAATGGGTGTCGTTCCTGGTTTGTTGGATTTTTTTAAAAATTATTTTTTAACAGATTGACCCAGGTAAATTTAATTAAAATTAATGAAAGAAAAAACCATACTAAACTATATATCAAAATTTGAAGTAAACATAGAAACGTAATTCCATTTTGCTCAGCCCGCCTTAGTTGAATGACTGGTTCCAATAAACTTTAAAATTCAACAATGAACTACAGTAGCAGGGCCTAGCTGGCTAAATTAGTTTTATGTCAAACATGTTTTAATTTAACTTTGCTTTTGAACACTCAGAATTAAATGCTTTTTCAAAATACTATTAAAATATTTCTTCAAAAATTAAAAAGAAAATATGGAAAGATGTCTCAGTGGATAAGAACACTTGCTATACAAGCATGGGGACCTGATTACAAATCTCCAAAAACTCATTTAAAAAATCTTGGGAAAGCTATGTAATCCTATAACCCCAGACAGGTGGATCCAATGACTTCAGTGGCCAATCAGCCTAGCTGAAACTCTAAGCTTCAGATTGAGGTGTGTGTTGGGGGGACTTATATCAAGAGAATAAGGCATAGAGTAATAGAGGAAGACATTGACCACTGAACCTCCTTTTTCTGGCCTGCACATACAGACACACTGGTATACATACACCACACACACAAAACACACACATTCATCATACATAACACACCTGCACTAATAGTAGTAATTCTATAATATATGCATTTACTTTTTTTTTTTGCTATCTATTTATACTCTTTCCAATGATTTTTAGAATCTGGACTTGTAGTTTTGGTGTTGTTGTAGTTTGATCTCTCCCCTCGGGGTTCATATGTGGGAGCATGATGTGGAAGTTTATTTTTAGTTATGTATAAAGTAATTGTTTTGCGACTGTTGGGTGAGGGGTTGTATAGGTCTTGGCATTTTGTATTGTCTGCAGGTGTTTGATTTACGTGGGGGAATGTGATATGCATGTGCTACCAATAGGACACCCAAAGAGTTCTGAATCAATAAAAAGACCTGAGCTCAGACACTCGGGGTTCCACTGTCCAGCATGGCTCTAGCCAGGAGGATGGTGGTTCCCTCTGCTGAGATATAGAAAGGTTTACACCTATGACTACACCTCCTTGTCTTCCTTGCTGAGCCGCCACAGCAGCCTAATGACTACACATGATCCCCAAGGCAGCAGTGTTGGGGGTGTTTTCTAATAGAAGGTGTCTGCTCTTATAGGTGGTAAATGCTTTTCTTATGGGTCAGCTGCCCTGGCCTTCGACCCCTGTCCTGTCTTCCTGTCTTCCCACACACACTTACCTGCCCTTCCACTTTCTACTGTGAATTGAAGTCGATTGAGGTCTTTATCAGCAGCTGTCCAATTTTAGACTTCGAAGCCTTGAGAATCAGGAGACAGAGCCCTTTCTTTGTAGAGATTCAGGAATTCTGGTGCAGTGACTAAAATGAACGGAAATAAGTACAATTTAACATATCGTTTTGTGCTGTTTCCTGAATTACCGATGTACTTACTAGTCAGGGTTCTCAAGAGGAATAGGGCAGATAGAATTTAATTATTAGAACAGTTTACAGGCTGTGGTCCAGCTAATCCAACAATGGCAGTTTTCCAGTGGAAGGTTCTAGAATCTAGCTGTTATTCAGTTCAAGGCATTGCATGTCTCAGCTGATCTTCAGTCTGTGCTGGAATCCTAAGGAAGTTTCAGGCTTGATTGTGAGTGAATAAATGGCTTTGTTAGCAAGAGTGAGGGCAAGCAGGCAGAAGGAGCAAGATTCCTCTTTTCACGTCTGTTATGTAGGCTGTCACCGGAAAGTGTGGCCTAGATTAAAGATGGATCTTTCCACCTCAAAAGATCTGAATTAAAAATGGGTCTTCCCACTTCAAATGGTTCAATAAAGAATCCCTCACAGGTGTGCCCAGCTTCTTGGGTTTTAGTTAATTCAGATGTAGTCTAGTTAATAGCCAAGAATAGCCATCACAATGGACAGCATTAACTTCCCAGCTTATAATAGTTGTTTACCTCTGTAGTGGAACACTTGGAAGAAGGTTTTGCTATTTTGGTTTCTTTAAAAATTCAAAATGGCATTTGTATTAAGTTCGTGTTCCCACCTCAGCTGTGGTATCGTTGTTTACGAGTTGGATGTGGAGTGCTTGATGCAGGTGGCTATAATTTGGTTAGGTGCAGTTGTTCCGGCACCTGTAGCTTGTTTTTGGGATTGTGTACCTCATGGGTTTATGGGAACGTTTGGCTTAGGGTATAAAAAGTCTGAAGCTCCAAGAGTCAGAGTGGGCGTTGGTTGGTGGTTCGTTGGTTGGGTTGCTATCATTAGTGTGATAATTCCTAAAGAAAACAAAGGTTGGAGAGATTGAGTTTATAGATCATGAGCTAAGACTCTAGTCTGATTCACGGTCAGCTCATCCTCTTCAAGCCTAGGATAGCCTAAAAAGAGGCTGTGAAGATTTCTATCTTTCTCTCATTCTATATCAAGGCTGCTTACAAAAGCCGTGAAGATTTCTTTCTATCCTTTCTTTCTCTTTCCCTAAAGTGAGGGTAAAAGATTGTAGCATACTGCTACATACCTCAATCAAAAAATTTAAAAGAAAGTACAGGCATCACATCTCTGGAATTGTGCCACATTTCAGACATAGGTAGCAATGACAGACACCTCCCGAGAGGACAGTGCCCCCAACACATACGCAGCTGCACCCAGGAAATCTCAACAACATTGTTACCTAAGCAAGACTTGAAAAATTACAACAGCAATTGACATGCCAGCGTGGATTGGGCAGGTCTCACAAAGCCCACCCTGAGATTGATAGCTATAGGTAATGAATGACTCCTGAGAGAGGGAGAAGCAGTCTATTCTAGGGATGAGTCCCCTGATATGTGATCGAATTCCAACTGGCCAACCCTAAACAAATATATATATACAAGCAATACTAAATGAATCAGAAGTTGTATCTGTATATTTGTGTGTGTGTGTGTGTGTGTGTGTGTGTGTGTGTGACAATAACAAAGAAAACAGAGACCATGAAATAGAGGATGTAGGGGGAGTTGGAGAGAAGGGGGAGATTATATTAATAGAGTACTCCTATATAAAATTCTCAAAAAAGAAAATAAAATATTTCCCCCAAAATAAAATAAAATGATTTGAATCTTCATTTAGAAGGATTTATGGTGTGTTTTAACTGAGAGAAAGGTGATGAGAAGAAGACCCAGCACTGGTAGCCATAAATGCTCAAGTGGGTTGTCTTTG
Source organism: Cricetomys ansorgei (assembly GCA_026225945.1). Classification (NCBI taxonomy): domain Eukaryota; kingdom Metazoa; phylum Chordata; class Mammalia; order Rodentia; family Nesomyidae; genus Cricetomys; species Cricetomys ansorgei. The sequence goes on from JAMJFZ010003950.1 coordinate 708,453, forward strand.
AAGCATGCAACAAACCTAGGTTTTTCCTTCCTCCCTTTGCTTATACAGAACTTCCCTTTTTATCAAATGTGAACATATCTTGACTTTTGTAAATAAAGAAAGAAAACAATAAAATTGTTTAGAAAAGATAAAAGATATCTCATGGCCATGAAATGATGCAAAGCAGATGCGAAGAAAATGCGGTTTTGAAATAAAAGACTCCATTGCAAGGCTGTAAACTGTAATGGGCCTGGGAAATTGGGTGCTTCAGAAAATCGAAGCAGTATGCTGGAAGATGAGTTCTGGAAACTCACGGAACATAAAAGCAATGAGCAAGAAGCAGAGCAGAAAGCAAGCAGACACGAGGTAGTGTGACATCGAGACCCACGGACAACCATCCAGGTTGGAGGCTGGCTGTGGCTGCTTTCCCTCTTTTTGGCTCGGGAGCTGAGGTGACTGACTGATCATCTCATGAGTCAGGTCAGCCATGCTGCTTTCATCTCTTTGTTCTATGTTCTCTATGTTCTTCCAGGCAGGGTTCTTCATCTCAAGGTAAAGGTTGGTGATGGTGCAGCCTCCACCAGCAGTTCTCAGTCCTTCAGGCCCCGGCATAAGTCCTCCTCCCCCTCCCCCCTCCCCCTCCCCCTCCCCCCCCTCCTCCTCCTCCTTCTCCTCCTCCTTTTCCTTCTCCAGAGTGTTCCATTCTCCCTTTCCTCAAAGCCCTTGTCATTTTAAACGCTTATGGTTGACTGCAATTTCTACCACAAAGTGAGCTTAGTGTGGACAAGACCATGCCACATTCATTCCCTTGCTCTGTTAAAAACAGTGCTGTAGTAGTACGCTGCTATGGTGGCCCAGCAAGGAAGATAAGGAGGTGAACTCATGGGTGGAATTCCTGCCATACCTCAGCAGAAGAAACCACCATCCTGGCCAGTGCCATGCTGGACAGTGGAATCCTGAACATCCCAACTCAGGTGTTTTTATTGATACAGAACTCCTCTACTGATAGCACATGCAGATCATTAGCAATCAAACATCCCTCATATAAATCCAACACCTGTAGACAATACAAAATGCCAAGACCTAGGGAGCCCCTCACCCAATAGTACAAAAAAATTATTTTATACATAACTAAGAATAAACTTGTACAACACAGTACAGTCGCTCATAAGTTAGCCACTGCTGCAAACATTCTCTTACTTGTGTGTCTTCATGAATATTTAGTTAATTAAAAATGTTTATTTTTATTTGCTGTTTATGAGTTCTGTTTATGCAGGTGCATGTGTGCCAAGTGCGTGCCTGGTGTCAGATGCCATAGAACTGAAGTTCTGGATGGTTGTGAGCTGCCATGTGGGTGCTGGGAATCAAACCCAAGTTCTCTGGAAGAGCAGATAATGCTCTTAACCACTGAGCCTTCTTTCCAGCCCCTCCCAACAATGATTTATTGATTTATTTAATGTTTTGTCTGCATGTGTATGTGCGCCAGTGTGTGGTGCCCACAGACCAGAGGAGGGCATCAGATCTCCTAGAACTGGAGTTATAGAGGCTTGAGAGCCACCAATAGGTGCTGGGAATCGATCCTATGGTCTGGAAGAGCAGCCGGTGCTGCTCATCTCTGGGCCATCACTCCAGCCCTATTTATTTTTATTATTCTGTTAGTGCGAGTGCAGGCATGACAAAATAGTGTGCCACAGTTTGTCAGGCACAGGGCATGAGGTCAGGAGATAACTTACCAGAGTCAGTCTTCTTCTTCCACCAGAAGATCTGGGCATGAAACTCAGGTCATCATGGCGTGGCAGGCACCTGGATGAGCACCTGAACTAGCTGAGCCGCAGATCTCTTACAGGAAGGTGGGAGATGGCTTCCCCTACATCTGAGTTCACACCCCCACCTTCCACAGGCCCTGCCAGATGTGAGTGTTTAATTGCAGCTCCTCCTATTACATAAACGAATTTCTGGAAATCAGCTAACTGAATTTCAGAAGCTGTGTTGTCCATTTGGAGTTTCTGAGTGATCCAGATGGTCTGAAGAATGAGACAACTTCAAACCTGCCTGGCATCATCTCGGTAAATAGTGTACAGATGACAGACTCCTCCAACAAGCGGCAGGGCTAGCTTTTAATCATGCTGTTTCCATTCCATCATCTAAACCGTTACTACTCGAACTGTAGGTGTCTTAGAGAGGCTTATTGATTTAACGACTGGCGAATAGATGTATTTTCTTGCAGAATCATAAGTCAGCATTTCCTAATTTTTATGGACCATCGCTCATCACCAGATGAAGATTTTTTTCCCCCTACAAAACAGGTTCATTCACTCGTGAACTACAGAGGGGTTTAACTAACTCCCCAAGGAAAGCAATAATTGGCACTGTAATGTTTCAACTGTCTCTGAAATGTTCTTTTGCCTCTTTTATTTTATAATATTTGTAGTAGTCATCTATTGGTGTATTACAAATCCTTCCTCTCCCCTAACAGAGGTCATGACAATAAATATGAGTTCCACCACAGCTTCCATAGGTTCAGGGTATGGATCCACTGCCCTGGTGCAGATGGTGCAAACTAGCTCATCTGGGTTCTTTTGCTCAGGGTCTTTCATAAGAGTGTGGTGATTTCAAGACCAGGCTATTGTATACAAAATAAACATATTAAATACACATCTATTAGAAGATGTAGTATCTATACAGGAATGGACAAACTGATCAGTTGGACAGAACAACGACTCAAGACAGAACCCAGAGATAGGCAGGTGCCCGTACATGGGCATTTGATATATGGTAGAGGATCATTGGAAAGTTTTCGAGAGCAGATTACTCAGTGTAATGGGGTCATTTTCATATTGAGATAAATGAAGATAAATCTTACTTCACACCATGTACAAAGACCATCACTAAATGTATATATTAAACGCAGAACAATAAAACCTCAGAAGAAAATATCTAAGTTTAAGCTTCTTAAAACTCTGGTTAGGAAAATGTTTTTTAACATGCAGAAAAAATAGGACTTAGATTAAAATAAAATTATTTTATTTTCTTTTATTTATGCACACACACACACACACACACACACACACACACACACACACACACTTGTACAGATGTGTTTGTCTGTGTAGGTACACGTAGAGGCCAGAAGTTGGCTTTGGGATATAGTTCCTCAGTTGCTTCTTCACCTTATTGAGTCACAGTCTCCTCAACCCCGAGTTTGCTGTTTCAGATAACTGGCAAGCCTGTGAGACTCTGGGACCCTCCCATCCCCACTCCTCGGCAATGGGGTCACACACACACCACTATGCCTGGCTTTTGTGTGGGTTCTAGGGATCCAGACTCAGGTTCCCGTGCTTACACTTTGCTCATGGAGCGTTTCACGGGCCCTAGAAATTATTTTACAGGAACTGTTAGGTTGGAAAACCAATTATAAATTTAAAACATGTAGCAGAGTTACTTCCCAAAGTAGGGTGTGTATATGTGCTCTCCTGAATTTCCAGAAGATTGAAAAACGGTTTAAAACGTTTTATGACAAAGGTAAAATTATGACGCAAGGAGAAATGGTGGACGGAGACATGAGAGGATGCGTGGCTTCATCAGCTGCTGCGGAAGTGAGTATCTCAGCCGTCACCAGCTTGATTGACTCAATGAAGATGCGGTGCTGAATAGCCGCAGGGTCCAAGAAGACGCAGACCAGAGCTTTTCACACAGTGGGGCAAGTCACTTCAGAAGTAAATTTGCTATGGTATCGGAGCGCTGTGTTCCCTAGAGAAATCTTCTGTTGCACAAGGACAACAAGAACGCTCGCCAGAAAAGTGATTTATAGCCGGGCAGTCAATTTTAAGCAACAGTTTAAAAAAAAATATGCCAGAGAGCTATTAAATCTGAACATGCCAATTGTAGCATGTTAATTATTAGAGTAGTACATCGTAGTGAAAAGAAAGTGTGCTTTTAAAGCAGCGACCATACATTTAAGAATTATAACATGCAGAGGAAGCAGACAAACAAGTTTTTCAGTATTTTCAAATTCTGGCATGTTCCTCTTCGGGATTTCAGGATAATAATAAATCAGTATTTCCAGGAATTCTTAGAAGTTTCAAAATTATGATTATTTTAAGCATACTTCTAGCAATCTTTACACTCCATTATTTGGATAGCTAACGTTGAAACTCTATAGCCTCTAGTAAATCATATTTATAGTAAGCAATCAAAGCTGTGATTTAAAATTCAGATCTCCCAGTCAGGTAACAGCCTTTCATGCAATCTCTTGTGGCCATTGAGGATTTACTTTGAGCTGGGCGGTGGTGACACATTTCGCTTTTAATCCCAGCACTCGAGAGGCACAGGCAGGTGGATCTCTGGGAGTTCGAGGCCAGCCTGGTCTACCGATTGAGTTCCAGGACAGCCAGAGCTACAACAGAGAAACCCTGTCTTGACAAACAAAACAAAAAGAAACTCAACCTAACAACAACAACAACGTTTCTTTGTGGTTGTTATTGTTTTTTGTTTTGTTTTTTTTTGCATTACACATGCGTGCAGTCGGAGGCCTTGCAGAAAGCACACTGTATGTGAACTGTATGTGTGAGCTCCTTTGTATGCTGTAGGGAATGAGTGAGGTCCTGAGTGTGTATTGTTTGATATGAGTATGGCCTTGTCAAGGATTCTAGTGTCTCATATCTACGGGAGTAGCAAAATCATTGCCCCCTGGGTGAGGCTCAGAAGGATGGCAAAGTCTTCCTTTGGTCCATGTGCAGATGTTGGCAGTGTGTGGAGAAAATGTGCACTGTAACTTCCTTCCCCCAGACGTTTATAGGGAAGGCTGCTCCCCACCATAGTCTGTGCCTACTGTTACTAGCTAAACCTGCCTCCTTGTTCAGATGTGTGCAATAACCCTGCTTCTCCATTCAGTTGTATATATTAATACACCGAGCTTCCGGAGTACTGTGGCTTCTCCATTAGAGTCCAGTCCACCCAGTCTCAGCTTTTCTGTCCTTGTGTCTCTGTGTGTTTTTCTTTTCTTCATTCCCTCACTACACCAGCAAGCCAATCCCCAGAGCTGTGCAGAAAGCAAGCCAATCCCTGGAGCTGTGCAGAAAGCAAGCCAATCCCCGGAGCTGTGCAGAAAGCCCAATGCATTTATCTTTGAGAACAACTCACTGGAGTCTCCTCTGACCAGAGCACGCAGGGTCACTGGGTGTGACCTGATGCAGGCTGGCCCAAATGCTTCTCTCTGGAGCCCTGCTGTCAGGTATTTGCTTCAAGCTGTTGTCAACTCTCGTTTTGTTGTTAAGCATTGTTCTTGAACTAATTCTGGGTTCTAATTGTAATATTTCCTCCAGGTTTCCTAATTTTCACACTGACTTTTTTTTTTAAATTTTGATAAGATACACAGATCTGAGTCGCTATGTTAACTGCTGTCAGGCCTGGAGTTTACAATATCACAAGCAGCATATTCCCGTTGAGTGGCTTCCACCTCTACTTCCTGTCTCTAGAACTTTTTAATCATCTTAGACCCACACTCTGAGCACACAAGCAATAATAACTGCCCATTATTCTCCCCTAACCCTGGAGGCCTGTCTTTTTCTTGGTCCTACAAGTCTACATATTTACATGAAGTGGAATCATAAGGTATCTCTCCTTTGTGTCCAGAGCATCTCACATTGTATGTTTCCCAAATCCATCCATGCTGCAGCAAGGCTGAGTAATATTCCATCCTCTGCATCGTGCCAGTACACCTGTGAGGTGGCTCAGCGAGGAAAACATGGAGGTATATACATAGATGCAAATCTTGCCAGATCTCAGCAGAGGGAACCACTATCATGGCAAGTAGCATACTGGACAGTGGTACCCGGGGCGTCTCATCTCAGGGGTTTTTATTGATCCCTAAGCTCCTAATAATATCATGTGCAGATCATGAGCAATCAAACATATTTTACATAAAGCCAATACCTGCAGATTATACAGAATGCCAAGACCTAGGCAGCCCTTTTTCCAACAGTGTACAAAACAACCGTTTTTAAACATCAGTAAAAATAAACTTCTACAAAATACACCCACCACATTATTTATCTGATGAGAGAGAGATATTTGCCTCATTTCTACTCTTCAACTATTCAGAACAGTACTGCTGTGAATGGTGCTTTGGGAATCTTCCTGGGCCTCTTTGTCAATTCTTCCGGAGCACCTATACCTAAGAGTGGACTTCGTGGGTTGAATGGAGGTTTTAATTATTTGCAGAACTGACAGATAATGTATCTTGGATCATTCTTCATTTCTAACATCATCATATGAGGCATCCAGCCAGGAATACCTTTATGCACCCATCCCATGAGATTTCCAAGATAATACAATGGGTAAGGATTAGTTTTCACCTACAGGTGAAGAGCAGTGGTTAAACAGAAAACAAAAGCAAGAGGCATTAAAAGGGAAGATTTGTAGTTTCCTCCCATTTGGTGAACTTTCCAGGAATCTGCAAGGGCTGCTGGCACAAGCTCCTTTGTCAGTAGGTAACGTGAAAATTGAATTTGCTGTTGGTGATAAAGTTCATGCCTGCTTTCTTTGGGGGAACATTGATTTGAGATTATAGTTTACTGTAACCTGGTAATTTCAGTAATGCAAATGCAACAAAATGTTACTTTAAAATAGAGCATAAATTCAATCAGGGGGCCAAGGCAATTACGGGAACACACTCCATTCGAATGTCCTTCTGGGGCACTGTGGCAGCTGCAGCCAGTATTGAACAGGGGGGAGCAGCAGCTGCTTACACATGCCCTAGCAAGGCGAGGCTTTGAAACACCATCATAGAATCTCTCCTGGGCAAAAGAAAGGCCAAAATTGCTGGAGAGGGGGGAAAGCTAAGAGCTCTAAGTAAACTTAATCTTCAAGAATAACTCAAGGTGCTGAGACAGAGCCTTTGCTGCTGTGGTACATCCAAATCTGGGCTGTGTCTGGTAGCAAGAGAGGTGATTTAGGTGGAGAAGAGTGGAATCACGCCTATATTTCCCAGTGTATTACTGGCTCAGGCACAGCCCAGACAGGTGATATTTACTAGCTTAGCTTTTATTTAGAATATGCTTCAGGCTCAGCCGTACCAAAGACATTGTTAGGGTTTGAGCCACCTGTGGGTTACAAGACTGTCCATTTTTAGAAGGATGCGCCTGATCAATTCAGAATTCTGGGCGGATACTAGTCATACAGATTCCCGATATTTGATTATTTGTAGCTTACAGCTGCGGCAATACAAAGCCTTTCATTGAAAATTGCGTATTTTCCTATAGGAATATGAGAATTCAAGGCTCTTGGTCTGGCCTCGGGACTGGGCAGTGAGTGGGTGGGCTGCCACTGCCTGGGACTCTGGTGACCTTATGCTCTGAAAAGAGCACATACCAGGCAGAACAGGAGCTACCTCACTAATTTAACAAATTGTATCTACAGTCTCATCTGGCCAGACCCAGTGGCCCAGGAGTGTGACTTTTGGTCATTACCCTCAGATGTATATGTGGTTGTCATGTGAAAAAGCCAAACAAAACAGACACAAAATCAGTTTGTTGCCTGGTAAGAAAGGGGGCTTCAAAGCAAGGAGGAAGACCCCGATTCCCATGAGGTAAAAAACAGAAAGGTCAATTTAGTTTATTAAAGAGCTGATCCTTTTAGGTTCAGGATATAATATACTTCCTTAAATGCCATCTAATAGGAAATCAGAAACAGCCCAAAAGCACACTATTCCCTCTGGAGAAATTGACACAAAATTAGCAGTACCAGAACAGACTCCAGCCCTTTTCAGCACGGAGTCCTGCCAGGCAAATACCATTTAGTTTCTCAGAGTCAAATCTGGAGCCTGGTCCATGGAGGTGTTCTGGTAGGCATATCTTTATCTATATCTGCCTATATGTGCTTATGTATAGCTATATAGATACAAGGGCAAGTAAGTTGTATTTTGAACCAATTGGGTAAATTCATGGCATTCTATAAAAAGCACAAAGAAATATATTTCTGCATAGGTAACACATCCGTGAACATATATGAGCCAGACACTGTGTGGCTTAGCATTGTGAGGATAGATCAACTAAGAAGGTTCTTGAAAGGAGGATGAATGGACTGATGCAAAGGGAAGGGACCCATGGCTAAGGTGAGACAAGAGGGGGCTTATCTAAGGGAAGTCTCCCAGTCAGGAGTGTGGCCAAAAACAGCAGGTGAGAGCATGGTGAGAGCCCAGCCTGAAAAGCATAGGAGAAGAGATGTGATCCACGGTCATATGGTGCTCCTGAAGAGTGAGAATAACAGCTCTTCGGCTGAGTACCTGCTGTTCAGTAAGAACACAGATAACAGGGCTTGCACGGTTATTTGCCAATGAGGATAGACACACGAATGTCCAACATGCATTCTTCATGTGAAAGGAGCCCCGTCCCTGTGAAGCTGGGAAGACTAGTTTATCACATGTGAGGCAACCTGAGAACACATTGGCTAGTGAGACCACAAAGTAGGCCAGCAACAACGCTGAGAGGTTCAGCATGGTCAGTGAGATCTTCCCACTGAAGGTTAAGCTGTACACCCTTCATAACATTAGCAAAAAGGTGAGGGGCTGGAGACATCGTAGCTAATGGGACAATGTGCTTAGAAGTCCCGGAGCTAAAATGATGTGCGTGGTGTCTGCATGGATCCTGGAGGACTAACCTCAGGCAAGCTCAGCACTGCACAAACCACGGGACTGAGCTCATGGATCCTGAGGTGCCAAGAGAACCTAAGGGAAGTTGAATGTGGTCAGCCATGCACTGAGGTAAGGAAGTCCTGGAAACAGTGTGAAGACAGACAGGAAGTGGGAGGGTCGCAGACCCAGGAAACAGGATCTGAGGAAGCACACATTCCAGGGAGGTGGTCCAGCATCGTGCCAGTGTGGGAACCAGAAATGATACTGGTTAGGGAGAGACCTTCAGGTCGTGAATTTTAGCTACATATGAAATAAAAAAAGGAGAGAGATAAGAAGAAAGGACTGAAAGTCTTGGTGAGAGGAAGGCCAGAGGATGGACTCTTTCCTCATGAGCTCTGGATAGAAGAGCTGGGAGTGCTATACTGTACAAAGCAGTGTTGAAGGGCCATGGACACACCCATGTGGGAAGATCCATTGGGTTCCATGCTAGGAAAGCCGGAGTGATGTTCAGGACTGGAAATACAGGTCTGAGCATAGTCTGATTCTCAGTAGTTATACGGACGTGTGTTAGAACCTCAGTAATTCTTTTGTTGTTGTTGTTGTTCTGTTCCATGTGAAAAGTGAGTTTGTGTTCTCAAGTTAGCGGAGTGCCATTTTCTCTTTTTCCGAAAGCAGAATGAACGAATAGCACCCTTGGTATGAGAATGGAGAGGAGAGAAATCAGTTCCCTTGTAAGCTGCGACTCACTGTGGGTTTGGATCAGTTTCTTCATTAGTACTGAGGGTTAGTACTAGGTATTTGGAGGTGGAAGAGAGGGGAAAAATGAGATTGCTTATTGCCTTTTAAAGACACTGTTAGCCAACCCACAAAATGAACCTGGAGTCTCCTCCCCCTCCATGGAATCTGGCCTCTCAGGCTAAAACTCCCTTCTTTCAGTGTCTGAATGTCTTTAACCTGAACAGGTTGTTTGTTTCCTCTGTGAGGTATTCTTCCCAGAGAAATCTGTTGTTTAGTGTATACAGGTTGATTTGGTGGAATGATATTTGTGCACAGTGTTATGTAAATAGAGTTATAGCCCATCTTTCTGATAGTAGCATAAGCTATAATTAGGATTGCGTGCCTAGGAAGAGAGGGTGTGTGTGTGTGCACGCACATGCAAGCGGCGGGCCAGGAGGAGGGAAGAAGCGTAAGTGAACCCGTGCTAAAGTTCTTGATGTAAAGAAAGTCGCCAATTCACAAAGGAATTTGATTATCTCTATCCATTATACACACACAGTGAGCGAGCGTGCTCCTCGCCATCTGTCATCGATTTCATTTACATCACCAGCACCTGGCCTGTTTATCTGCTACATTCGTTTCTTCACCCAATTCTTACGCCGCTTTAATAAAATACAGAAATGTTATTGTTAAAAACCAATTAATTTACAATCCTCCACAGAGATAGTATTACTTATAATTCAATTTGGCTTCTAATGATCTGCTTTCTTGCAAAATGGCTTAATTCTTGTGTCAAAGATTAGTTATTAGATATTACCCCGCTGTACCAGCCGTGCACTGCTGAGGCGGCAGAGCAGCTTGGGCTGTCCCTGGCCATTAATCAGAAGTCAGAATCTTTGCTTGTTTAACTCTTCAAGAACTTGGTCGCAGGTCTACTGTCCTTAACTCCCTTGGTTGAAATAGTCCTGTAACTATGTTAGGTTTCTCTTTGTCGTTAACTAAAGATGTATATGCACCTATATCATTTGAAATTTTTCCTGGCTCCATGTACCTGTTTACTTTTTTGACTGTTTCATACACATCTGACTTTCCTACCCAGCTATTTTGTGAATGAAGTGTGTAAAGATCCCAACTTTGCAAATCCTGGTTTTTAGCTGAGAACGTGGTTGGAATTCCCTTGTAGCAGAATGGGGAGGGATGGGTGTCGGTTTCCTTGTTCCTACAGATTATCTGTCCCCACCAGGAAGGCAGGCCTGCTCCAGAGAGGCAGTCTGGCAGCCCTCAGCCACTTGTCCACACATTTCACAAACGGAATTGCTAAACATATGGCCGTAGCCGGCAGATTCTAGAAACATCAGCTTGAGCTAGAGGTATCCGAGAGAAAATTTATTCTTACAGATTGAAAATCCTTAAATGCCTTTAAAATACTTTTTGAGCAAAACATTCTTAAGCTGCTCGTGTCTTTACTTTCTCATGCCTTCTGATGTAACCCAGAATCAAGCACGAGAACTCTTGTTTCCTTTGTCAATTTAATTCTTGTTATACACAACACAGACTATACATCCAGCACGGGAAAACATATATGTAAATTGTCATACTCCGCAAACACAGGATATAAACTATAAGCATTTATATTTATAAAATATTTTCAATTGTGGCTACAAAGGCATGAACCTGCCCCAAGCAAACTAGTTCAAACAGTAAACCGTGACAGTAAAGACAGAGCATCGGTTTTACCTGAGGAGGGGCGTTTCCTTCGACTGGCCGTGACTCAATTAGCTAAGCCTGCAGAGGCCAGAGAACGAACTCAATAGGACGTATGGAAAGCAGGACTCCATTTGGCTGTGAAGGGGAATTCCTTTGGCTAAGGAGCTAAGATGCCACTATTCTACATTTAAAAAACCTGGCTTTTTAGCCCTTCACTCACTGGGCTTCCACTTGGTTTTAGTTGATGAAGTGTGGCCACTGCCAGCTCCGAGCCTGAGCCGCTGCTTGTGTGAAAGTTTCAGGGGGGACTGAGGAGGTGGCAGGTTCACTCTGACTTGTCTGGATTGCACTGTATTCAAAGCATGGGATGCTCATTATTTTACAAAGCTGAAGGACCCAGCTCTGTGACGGGGAAATCTGGAAACTTACTTTTTTTTTTGGACACAATACCAAGGAAACTGGCCTGGCACCCACCGCCCACTTACACACCATGTTTTCTACACCTGTTCAAGCCTGTTGGTAAACTGCAAGAGATGATCTCGTCTCTCACCTAGAATGTTGCTTTCAGAGCCCCAATAAACTGTAGGCATCGTTCTAGGCATCCTGTCCTGTGCTCATAGGACACCTTTCTGCTCACTCTACACCTTTCTGTTACTGAAACCAAACCCGAGAGATCATTCTGAACAACATTGGGATGTCTTAGAACTTGGGAGAATTAATAAATTAAATCTGATGGGGTCAGAGAAAGGAAATTACAGAACAAGTGGTCTTGAAATCAGTTTCCTGGTGTCAATAGCTCAGATCGATGTGACTTAAACTTTTATTTGGGATAATAAATAATAATCCATATTTCTGAATGATTGTTCTGTATGCAAAATAGAGATGGGAACTAAATAAAAAGTATGCCTCCCACCAAAGAATAATCCCCCAATAAGTCTTGTTTTCAAAAGTTGCTTCCTCAGATCCAGACAATGCATCACCAGCCTCAGAAGCAGGAGTGGAGCCAAGCAAGCCGCAATCTAATATGGAAATGTGGTCCTGGCCCCAGTACTGTGTCATTCTTCTGAATGGGCTCACCTGCACCCATCCCTCCTAGGAGAAAATTTCAAACAGAGTTAGCTCCTTAAACCTTCTAATTAAAATGAGAACTCCCCAGGCTTCCATGACTCAGCCTCAGAAAAAGATTATTAGGAATTTAATGGGGGAAAATATAGCATCCCCGACCATCTGTGACCCAGGGCTCTGTGCGAATTTAAAGAAAACTGGAGGGAGGCAGCACACACTCCAACACACGCTCGAGGAGTGCTTTGTAGGGGCTGCAATAAATCAACATAGTTAGAGTACAGCCTTTTTCAGATTTAATTACTGTTACATAATTATTAGCAAAGCATTCTCCTCTGAAACTGTAAAACTCATTACATCAAAAATCCCCAAGCTCCTGATGGAATTTATGAACTAGTTCCTTCCTTCATAGCTCTGGGAAAACCATGGAATGGAGTCCAGATTTGTCTCCAGCTTTTTAGGAGCAGAGGGGGACTCTCCCCACACCCGCCTGGTTTGTGCCATTTAAATGGGTTTCTGAATTGAATTTTTTATGGATCCTTCTCTTAGACATTTATGTACACTCTCACCTAAGTACCTGTTCAAATGATCGCACTCCATGGACAGACAGAAGGCACTGAGCAAGGGAAACTTCAAGTGTGCTGACAGGAAGTTGGCAAATTTTCAAGAGAATCTGGGATAAATGGTGTTTAGGTGACTATGATTTTTTTTTTTTTGAATGCTCAGAGCAGGTAACAGACAGGGCCTTCCTTGGAAAGGTGGATACCAGCATGGCAAGGATATGTTTACGGTTGTTCACGGGACCTTCAGGGTACCATGCACGAAGGCATTCCATTGAACTGGCCGTGGTGAGTTTTTGTCATAATCAAGGATTTGTCTCAGAAGACCCAGTTGTTAAACACTTGCCAGGACAGTGCTGTTACTGTGTTCACCGATGATGTAGTGCAAATGTCACTTGTGTTGACTATCCAGCTCTAGCAGACATCCCAGAATAAACCTCCTCCAAGGATACATATACGCGTCAAATGTCAACAAAAACAGGCTTCTTTAAAGTCTGTCTTGAGCTATGATGCTTGCTCTTGAAAGTGGGCTCCTGTGGAACTGGGACTGTTTGAGAAGGCAGGTGAGAGCATCCAGCATGCACAACTTATTCCTGTGTGGGTCGACAGATCTCTGGGATCCTTGCCCCTTACCTGCAGAGAACTGCAGCTGCTGGAAAAAGCTTTGCTCCCATACTCAGAATATTCGGCCAGATGTTTTCTGTTGTATTTAGATGCTCTCCTGGGATTAGCTCATCAGAGTGAGAGGAAGATAAAGGCAGCTGAGGCTTGACAGTCAGCTGCCTTGTACTGTTCCCTCTGTTTCTGCATGCCTACTTAGCGACTTCCTCCCAGTCCCAGACAAGCCTCAGTTTCTCTCTGGGGATCTCCTAGCCAACATCCTGCAGTATCTCCCACTGGTCTTTCTGCTTTAGTCCTGCCAAACTAAATGACTCCTTACTCAGAACACACTCTGCCTCTTCCACACCTCTTTTCTCGAGTGAAGGTGTCTGGAGCTGTTGATGGTGTCAGAGGGTCTGGTTCTGTGTTTAGTATTGGACCTCGTGATCTTCATATTGCTCATAGGTTTTTGTTTTTTTCTCTTCTAGTTATCTGGCTTTACCAACACTCTCACTGCTTGTTTTGTTTTTAAGGTTGCCTACTCTTTCTTTGTAAATTCATGAAAATGTCATAGCTGCTCAGATGGCTTAGTGAATAATGTATGGAAAGTCATCTTTTGTCTCCGTTGTTAACTCTGTGATTTCTGGACATGGCTCTTCTATGTGATGATTATTGTGTCTCTTTCATGCAGGACTTTTTCTGGCATAATTGATAGTTCTTTCCACGCTGTTTCTAGTCCGGAGTACTTTATGTAAGCAATTCTATGAAGGGGAATGGAGCTTCCTGTGTCCAAGGGCTCTTGCTCTGACTTGAAAAACCTGCTCCTAGTGGCTGGGAAGAGGAAAAGCAGAGGTGGTACTTCAGACCAGACTAAGGTGACTTTCCCCTTCTTACAAGATCAATTTCTTGGAGAACATAAGGCAAATGCTGCTTGCTTCTACTGCCTCTTTCCATTCATTTAGTCTCTCTGGGGCCAGAGTCTAAAACAGGTTTATTCTACAACCAAATGCCAGTTCTGGGGCACAGTGAGGGAACTGCTGGTGATGATGGTAATGCCATAACTTATTTTTGGTCATTTAGTTCATTAACTAACTGGTCCTTGTTACTGGCCCTGGCTGGACCACTACTTTGGGGCTGGAAGCCAGTGCAGTTTGGATGGATCCTTATGGGAGATGGTAGTCTCTCCCTTCCTTGGAAGAGCTGCAGTTTAACACTGTGTGTGTGTGTGTGTGTGTGTGTGTGTGTGTTGTTTGTTTGTTTTTGTTTTTTGTTTTTCCTGTCACAGATTTAAGAATTCATTCTCCATTCTCATCTGCTGGTGCTACCATTCTAACATTTCTGTTGTCATTGTGAGTTTCACCTTCCACACTTTCTGCGAATGTTCTTGGGCTATCAGAAAAGAGTGATGATGTCACACGGTCTCAGCAACCACAGCCAGAAATCTCTCTGTGTCCTCTTTTATAGTATATTCGTGGCTATAATTTAGCAAGGCCAAGTTGAACTATGTAGGTCAATGAACAGTTTCAGTTCAGTGGCCTGAAAGCGTATGAATGAAGCAGTATTAATCACATAAATACCAGGAGTTTGTGATTAGGAAGCACAGCAAGGACCTGTCTGTTTGCTCCACGCTTTCTAACTTGGAACCAAAGAAAATTCTACTTTTATGTAAGCTTATTATGGGGTTTGAGACGCATCAGAAAGAAAACTATCTACTTCTTATTTCCTTCTTAAAATTTTAAAAACCTTTAGACATGTACAAGTGACTTGTTTTTTATATTTTAGTAGGAAATCGTTATGAAATGATCTGTGAAAAGTTATGGTGCTAATGGTCTTCCTCTTTGGTTTTTTTTTTTTTTTTTAGAAATCGTTGTGTTGTGAGCACTCCATTCTCTCCATAGCCATTGACTGTAAGCCTGAAATCAACCTGGCTTCCTGTGCAATGCAGCAGCGCTCCCCCGTTCTCCTTTAGAGTAGAATATTGGCGGGTCAAAGCTAGTGTTATTTTTCAGTTTTTAAATTTCTTATACATTTCGATTAAGCTATGAAAATGTATAAGCACATTCTCCTAAATCTATTTTTGTTGTTTGTGTGTATGTCTTGACCACGTTGTGTTGGACAACCAATACGGGAGCTTCATCCCTACGAGAGGCTTATTCTCTGTCTCCTGCAGCCATTGCTGCCTGCGGTTCTGTGGTCCCCCACGAGGGCTCTCCCTTTCCACATTAGCATGCCTACTGATGTTGCCATTGTTCTGAAGTCTTTTCAGGCTACTTATTAAGAGAAAGGATGTATCGTAAAGGTGAAGAAGAGCGATTCTAATCTTCATCAGAATTCTGTTAGGACAGGAAATTCTAAACTATTATTGTGAATAATCAGCAATCTGTGCTTGTGATTATGTGATCAGTCTATTTCAGTTTCATTGCCGTGATAACTGACATCAGCCTGGAGAGTTGTTCTGTGTTTGGAGTTCTTTTGTATGCTGTGTCAGGTGGATGGAAGAAGTTCAGCGTAAACCTAGAATTCCAACGTCCAACTGAGAGCATAAATGCCGAGTTTTAAATTGGTCAGTGTGGCAATGCAGAATGATCCTAGAGGCTTGCAGATGAGACCAATCTTTGTTATCCTCATGGCTAATTTGATATCCCGCTTGCCATGATCTCCCATCAGGGTAACACCGTGTGACCCGTCAGTGTCTCAGTCACAGTGTGACCAGGCTAGAGACAAAGCAATTTGTTCAGCCAAACCTATTTGGTTCCCGTCTGACTCAGGTTTTACAGTCACTCATCCTGGCTTGATCCGACTCTATCTTGTCTGTGTGGAAGGTGTCTGATTAAGGTGACAAGGAACATGATTCCTGACTGTGAGTCAGGCATTACTGTCAGGGTTTTAAGTCTATTTTCTCATTTTTTCCTGATACGAACCTTATGAGGCAGAGGCAGTTACTGTTGGGTTACACATATCTGTGGAAACTGAGGCCCAGAGGGAATAAGCCACCATGCTGCTGGGTGGAGGAACTGAGGTTTCATCCACTTGGAGTGCATCGCAGTCCATGCTTTTATCATCCTTGCTTAAGACAATATAGCGGTGTCAGGCATGGCAGTGCACACCTTTGATTGTAGTGGAATGCTGCTGGGTCAGTCTGTGAGGAAGACACGGAGGAACTTTCATAGGTGCAAACCCTGACAGACCTCAACAGAGGGAACCGCCATCACCACAAGCACCATATAAACTGGACAATGGAACCTAGAGTGTCTCTGCTCAGGTGTATTTTATTGAATCAGAGCCCCTCAGGTGTTCTACTGATAGCAGGTGCAGATCATGAGCAATCAAACATCCCCCACATAAATCCAACACCCGGAGAAAATACAAAATGCCAAGGCCTAGGCAGCCCTTTCCCAACAGTGACCAAAACAATTGTTTTGTACATAACTAAAAATAAACTTCCACAACAATTACTCTCAGCACTCAGGAGGTGAGACAGGCAGATCTTTATGATTTCCAGGCCATCTTGGTCTACATAGTAAGTTTCAGGTCACCCAGAGTTACATTGTGAGATCTTGTCTCCAAACGAAAATATGTAAAAAGTAAATCAAAATATAACTATATTCAGAATTTTAGGAGCTAACGGTTGCCTGCAAAAATGCCAAGTTGGCCCAAATTAGCAAATAAATTGCATCTTTATCATGAATTGAAGGCAATGTATACCCAAAATGCACTGAACTTATTCAACTTGGGAAGAAATTCCACATTTCTGTTGGAGATAGCATTTGCTCATTCACTTTCAGTTCGTGTTGACTGCTGCCTTCTCTTAGTCTGAGTGAATTGCTTTTATTCAATGTTTCTGTTCCAGCTTTGACAACATTTTCCTCGACCCCTTTCAACTCCAGTGTCTCTGTCTCTATCCCTGCTTAGACCTTAACTTGTCCCCCGGGCTTGGGAACCTATAACTTTGAGCATTGTAGATTCAGAACTGGATTTGTGGAATCTGGAGCCAGTGCTACTCTCAGGGAGGGAGATACCTAAACAAAATAAACCAAAAATGAAAACTGTGCCATCAGACCCCAAATGAGCATATACTTAAGACCTAGTACATTACAGATGTTTTAAAAGCTAGAAAACACCACGCATTTTTGTGAAGTCAGAAACATGTGTATATAATATTTAATAACTGGTTGATATTGTTAAGAAATCCTTTCCTCAAGTGTGTTTTGAAGAATCATTTATTGTGCGCTATGCATTTCTTAATGGAAAAAGAAGCCAGTCTCTCCTCTACCTTAGCTTATCCAGAATATTGCTTTTGTTTAATGGCCCATAATTTTTTATCTGCATTTTCTATGTATATACAAATAAATTTAATGATTAACAAAGAATATATTGCTCACATATGTTCAAATTGGGATTTGACAATTTTACATTTGTTTATTGCACATTCTAAAATATCTTTACGAATGGCAATTAAAATGGATTTTTCTTTTTAGCTTTATCAAATGCGCTATTGTGTCACGGGGAGAAAACGGACGCTGTATTGAGACATGGGTGGGACTAAAAGCATCCCTTACAATGACACAAAGTGATCTTTGGAAGGGCTTTCCGTAGGTTAGCTGGTGGCTCCTTGGCTCTCCTCCAGTACCACACAGGGCAGATGCTATAGGACATACTCCTGGTGTCACCTGACCTCTGGAGCTGCAGCCCTGTGTCTCAGTACACGGTTAGTCAACAGAGGGTGCAGAAGAACATTTCCAGGGAAACCGAGCCAGGCAATTTAAAACCTAAACACCATTTCCTGCGTTGTGTAACATGCAGAGGATGATGGGCCATAGAGCTAGGCATAGTGATAGATGATCGATACCCACATGAATGTATCAGAGTTAATGCAAGCTAAACGTATCCCATAGCATCGTCCTCTTAACCAGCCTCCTAAAACGTTAACAATGTTCGGTGAAGAATAGCTAAAGGGAAGTTGGTTGTAGCGGTTGGGATTCCCGGGTCCTCGAGCGTATGGGTCAGAAACCACACAGGGATGCTAACCCAGCATCGGGAGAAGGAGTCAGTAGGATGGACACAATGGGGCTTGACAGGGTAACCAGACTGACTCTTCACAATAGTGACCGAATAGTGGATAGACAAAGCTGTGGAATTTACTACTTGCTGCAGTCCTGCTCCTCGTAAAGATCTCAGAGCAACATTGCCAGCAGATGATCAGGGTGGGCAACCAAAATGCCTATAATCACAGAGCCAAATGTTAGATGTCAGTAAAACCAGATCATTCCTGAGAGAAAGCAATGTCATCTGTTTCGGGGGGAGGGGCAGTGGCATGGAGCAGAAGGGTGTGACCATCATCTGTGTCACACCACACTCAGAGAGAAGCTACTAGAGCACGGACAGAGTGTGACCCTGCAGTCGGACACCTTCTTAGTATTCATCCCCGTTGTCCAGTAGCTGCTGCCAATCATCCTTTCGATTTGGTATAAATACTGCATCCTACGGAGTCTTTGCTGAAAAGATCTGAAAATCCACTTTTTAAATTCCAAGAGGTCAATGTCTGAGCATCAGGGTTTTAGGGGAAATCGGAGCAGCAGTTCTTGCAGACGAACGAAGCAGCCTTGGGTGTCTTTTCTCTCCTACTTTCAGTACTCTTTTCCCACGCACTCTCTTGTTTCAGCACGAGAGGACTTGGGTTTGACATTCTGCTCAGCTCTGACTTCCGTGGTTTTCTGGTAGCAGGTTTGGCTAGGATGACTGGGAGGGGAGATGGGAGCCTCATCGGCTCTCTGCAGAGTGGTTCCCTGCTATCTATGATTGCCCTCTGCCTCTTTATCTTCCTGTGTAGCAAGATGCCCTTCCAAGCTCAGTTTTTCTCCCATCCACAAAGATCTCAGAAGTACTCCACTAGTCCTGTTAATAGCTTCTTTGTAGTTTCACCACCTGGCCTCCGACCAAACTCGAACTTCACTGGTTTCTTAAATATAATATTTTCTAAGAAAAACATTTTAAAATTCACTAAACTACATGAAAAGTGGCTCTATTTCCTTCTGAAGTCTCCTGGAGAAAATGACGTATTTGAAACACAGCTATTTGTTATTCACGCCGTGGTGTGTTCTTCCACACTCTATCTACCTTAGACCCTACATGGTGGCTCAAGTGATTGGTGTTCAGGAAACAAACAAGAAACTGGTGTTTTAAACTGTTATAGAACCCAAAGAAGACTCACCCTTATCTCCTGTGACAGGAGTAGCACTTGGTAAAGACACAGGATACATTCTGAATGTAAGAAGATTTGGCTCAGTGCTCATTGCGTGCCTGCTACAACTAAGAAAATTATAGTGGGTACTATAAGGACCAGGACTTACAGTCCAATAAAAGAAACAAACAAACAAAAAATGCAGCTTCACATGGATTGTTCCAGAATGTGAAAGGTTCATAGAGTAAGTGGATACCATGGATACTCTATCATCTATGCGGTGATGATAGAGTACATACCCAGTAAATCAAGATGGGGTGGAGCACACTTGTTCAAGCTCGGGAAGTGTGTGTGGTGGGGCTTGGATATTCTCTTCCTCTGAAGTTTTCCTATCCAGTGTCTTTTCCCAGCTCCCATAATAAGCCATCCAAATACACCAGTGACTCAGGTCTGTCACCAGCTGAGACCCCTTTCCATATCCTGCCTCTGTCTCAGAAGGGCTAGATTCACAGCACTGACAAACATTGATGTACTCACGTTTGTAGTAAAATGTTCAGTGGCATCTAGTTGACAATTAAAATTATAAAGCGTCTGTGATGCTGCGTTCCTTGTTGGAGAGGCATCACGCCATTAAAATAACCGAACATACACTGACCTGCACCATTGTTAATAGTGAAAAGCGGGAATGGAGATCTGTTTAATGTGGTGACACTGGGAAGAGGTACACAGATCCAGTGAACCTCACAGTCTGTCCTCCAGCCTGACATAAAAGCGAGGTTTAGACAGAAGCTAAGAGATGAGCCTAAATAAGCACTGCAGCAAAGGTGTGGTCCCTGCTCACCATTGTCCGAGTCTCTCTTACAAGGTCAATGGCAAGCTGTACATCCTTCTCCAGGGACATGTTCTGGCTGTCCATTCTCCTTTGGGTGTTCCCAGGGCTTCAACTTCTTTTTCCTCCAGCAGGAGGTTCCTGGCAGAATTAGAATTTCTTGGGGTTCATTTTTTTCAATAGGGATCTGGGAAGGGGTGGCACACGCGTCTGTTTAGAATATTGCATATCTACCAGGAGGCTGGTGATGTCCCTGACTCTTTGCTTTACCTCCCCCATCTTGAAGCACCTACACATACGAGAGGAACATAAGATGTGCAGACTACAAGTAGGAGTCAAGGTCAATGTCGGTTAGGGTCAGGTAGCCATGCTTATATCTTCAGAGCTCTTGGTTCTTATTGCTTTTAGAAGGGCAGGCACAAGCAACTCTGCCTTGATGGTTTGAGACAGGGTCTCGTGTTAAAGGCGAAATTTATAATTCTCCTGCTTCAGCTTCCTCAATCTAGGATAACTGGCAAGTGCCACCCTGCACGGTGTGATTTCATTTCACTCTGAGCAACGTCCCCCATCTAAGGACAGTATTCCCTGAAGACATTGCTGACTAAACACCCGATGGTTTGCTTTCTACTGTCCTCTTTTGCTGAGATCAGAATCGTCCTGGATCGTCTTATCTGATCCCATGTTGCAGAGGAACAGAGATGTAGCTAGTGCTAGTAAACCTTTCAGGATCAATTTTCAGCAACCAAGAGGTAGAGGGGGGATCGCTCGTAGGTCAGACATGCCTGAAGTGCACTTTGCTTGTCCTGTGTCCTGCATCTTAAAACATTGCTCAGGTTCCTTTGTCAGAGCTGCAGTTCCACAGAAAGTTAAAAGGCAACAGTTAGTCATAAGGCTTTATAAGACACAATTCTCAAGAGCAAACATTTCTGCAAGATCATTAAGGATTAATAAGCAAATGTTTGGCTCCACATTAGATTCAATTTTGTTATTTGTGTATTTGTTAAGTTTTATAACTATTGCCTATTAACCTGGACACTCTGAATAATACTTTGGAAGGACTATGAGACTACCTGGTGAGGGATTTGGCTGGACATGACATTAAAAAAGGAGACAAGGGGGAGTAATGTAAGGATGATGAGGGAGGACAGAGTGCAGGCCAGATAACACATGAATTATGAAAGAGCATATAAACCTATTTTTTTCTATTTTCAACTCTGCCATAGCTCTTATTCACTTTTGTGTGGTTTAAGGGCATCAAAATGGAATTGAAAGTAAAAAGAGTGTAGAACCCTAAATGAGGCTCCTAAACTTCAGAATGGACATTTCAACAGGACAGAACTTCGCTGAAATACAGAGTTTGGGACTGGACAGCGTTTGTTGGAGTGACTACCTTCATCCAGCAGTGTGATATTTTTATCTGTGAGTTCATTAGCACAAAGTGGTTTTATTTAATAATAAAGTGTTTGGCTATAATTTCAATCCTGCCACTCGCTAACAGAGCGTACCAGCAAACCACCTAATTTCTCTGTGTCTCCACAGCTGAGCAGACAATTACGTCTATTACCACGATGTGTCAAAAAGTCACCGTGGTGGTTTACATCAAATAGTACTTGAAGGCATCACTCCATCTCGGATCTGCAGCTCAGTGGAGAGTACTTGCCTAGCATGGGCCAAGGTACCACGACCAGCAGGGAGAAAAACTTCTCTGGGATGCCAAAGGAAGATACCTTTATCATAACATATCAAAATAAACTCCCTGATATAGCCTGCTTATATTACTCTGACTCTCTAACATTGATTTCTTTACATATATTTGTAGATTTTTTTTTTTAGTGGTTCCACATTTTATGGCTCAGGATGAAAACCCAGGACACTGTTGCAGGCGTGTACACCTTACTAGCCCATTGAGACCAGCAATCTCACTTCCTTCTCTGGTGAACATGATGGTTTGATGCAAACTAGAGCAAAGGTTAACATCCCTGCCATCTCGGTCTCTGTCTCCTTGTGTTTCCATCCTCTGCCTCACCTGTGTGGACCAGAAACCAAAGGATGTAATTAACAAAAAAATCTTGAGTGGACAAATGTCTATTAGGAAGTGTTAACTGAATTTGAGGGTCCCTCGTCAGTTTAACCTTTGTAAGTGACAGTAGAAAAGAAGGTCATGAGGGCTGGCAAGATGGCTCAGTGGTTAAAGGTGTCTGCCACCAAGCCTGATGCCCTGAATGTGTCCCTGAGACCCACATGTAGAAGGAAGGAAACAATCTCTTGAAAGTCGTCCACCGACTTCCACACATGTGCTGCGGTTGTACCGCACACCCCTGAAATTAATGAGATGGAGTAAAAATTTGAAAATGATAACATGAAATTAATAAGGTAAAATGAAGTGACTGAATCACAGATTCCATCATCATTCGCATAGGATGTAGGCTGATTCCACAGGAGGTGTGCTTTTGGGTGGCTGGTCTGCTCTCCTAGTCTTCCTGTCAGGAATGATAAAGCAGGAAATCAGCTACAGTACGGAATATTCTAGTAAATCTGGGAGAGCTGTTCAAGAGAGACAAGGTCCCGCAAAAACTCAACAATAAAAGAAAAATCAGGTGAGAGATGGAATCCTATCTGTGAGCCCTAACAGTAGAATGGAATTGTCATGCTTATTTCTGTTCTTAAAGGATTAGGCAGTATAGCTTCAGTTCACTATGGGACTTCAACTTTCTTCACATGGAGCTGTGACTAGCAAGTCATAAAGAAGAGGACTTAAACTCTGCAAAGTTTCATTTCAACCTTCTTAAGTCAAATGTGAATGTGTATGTGTGTGTGTGTGTGTGTGTATGTGTGTATGTGTGTGTGGTACGTGTTTTTGTATGTATGTGTGTGGTATCTTTGTGTATGCTTGTGATGTATGTACATGTGGTGTATGTGTGTGTGGGTCTCTGTGTGCCTATATGTGGTGTGACTATATTTAGGTGTGTGTGTGTATGTAGGTCTCTGTGTGTATATATGTGGTGTGAGTATATGTAGGTGTGTGTGTGTGTGTGTGTGTGTGTGTGTATGTGATGTGAGTATATGAAAGTGTGTATGTGTTTGTGTGTGTGTATGTGTATGTGTGTGCATGCATTAGGTATGTGTTCATGTATGCTACTTCTTTTTCATAAGGGGAAAAGAAGGGGGGCAGAGAACCAGGGCATAAAAGGGAGGCTTGGTGCCTGTTGAAGGCTGGTTACTTTTGGTTTCTCTATCAGTTAATTTATAAGAATAACGAGCCTGTAGTTTTAAAGCCAGTGCTTGTTCACTATGATGAAACCTGTGAAACAAATCTTAACCTGCACAGTTCAGAAAATTCTTTCTATTCTGCTCAGATCAAGCTCTGACTAGATACGCCAGCTATTCTGAAAATGACCTGAAAGAGTGACCAGAAACCCGAAGGAGAAGCCATATGGAAACTTACTGCTCATATTAAATTGTGTGTAGCAGTGTTAACAGCATCTTGATTTATGACTGCAAGTAATAAATAAATTATATTAATTTTGTAGCTGTGAGCTAATTTCTCCAGAATTACTTTTTAATAACCAGCATCATGTTCACTGGTAAGATTTAAATACATCGAGGAACAAATTTGTAGACTTTTAAGTAATTCTAGATTACCATTTTGAAAGCTTAAGGGTTCATTTACAAGTTCCCACAACACCAAATTTTTAGAGAGGAAATTCTTTGAATTAGACAGGACAACTCTGTTGAAAATGGACGTGCCTTCTCAGAGGCAGTCCCCACCCAATGATGGCCAAGTGGGAATAGACTGTTCTAAGAAATTTTATGCCCTTATTTTATAGGTGATTTGTCTTCATTACATAACTTTCCATTTCCTATCCCCTGGTAGGCTGAAGCTAATCCTGCTTTAATGGCAGTGCAAAGCCTAGAACACTGTGATTGGTCGGTCCTGTTAGGTGAAGCGCTTCAGTACAGAGTGATTCCTGAGGTCTGCAGGCAGCTCTTGGAAGCAGTGTTCGCTCTACTGCTTGTTAACTGTAGCCTCTGCCCTACTTCCTGTGTCCCAGTTTCCTCCTGGTGGAGAGCTTAACTGTATGCCCCTCCATGAGGACACGCATCCAAAGTGCTTCCACGTGCTGTCAAATGTGGATGTGGTCTGCCTTTCAACGTTTCCTTCCTGCGCATGGTCCTCACTCATGTGCGATGTGGGAAATGGGACTTTAAAAGATGGAGCCTAGTGAGAGTCCATCTGGTCAGCTGGAAGCATGTCCTCAGTAAAGACTGTGGGATCCTGGTCTTCCTGGCTTCCTGTTTTGCCATGTGATTGCCCATTCTTGTTAATACTCTCCCACAATGACGTCTACCATTAGGGCTTCACCAGAGGCTAAATCAACCTGGCTTTCAACCTCCAAAATGGTGACCTAAAGAACTTCGCTTCTTTGTCTGTAGGCTGCCTCGGGTATTCTGTTGCAGAGTTAGAAACAGAGTAACAGCACATACTGCCTTCCCTGGAGAAGCCTCCGTAAATATGAACCACTGCTCAGTGTCTGAGCAGGGAGCACAGATCCGTCCTCTGTGGACTGGGTGAGCTTGGGAAAATTGCTTCTCTGCTCTGAGACTCAACCTCTGACTGAGAAATGAAAAATTTACAGCAAGCTTGTCTCTCTGCACTGTTGCGAGCAGAGTGAGGTTACACAAGATGCGATACAACAGGGGTGTCGGTCCTCAGTGGTGCCAGCGACTGCTCACTAGTATTCGTGCGTCTCCCTAAGAAGCAGCCTCAGGACTGTTGTTTACGGTGGAGAGGGTGGGTGTGGGTCTCCTCTGAGTCAGATGGCCTAGTTTCCATCTTGTAAGACTCTATGCCAAAAGAGATCTCTGAAAATAGGGAAAAGTGGTGACAAAAAACTTATCTTAACAAATAATACAGTGTTCATATCTGACTTTGAAAATGCTCTCATTATTTCCATGTATAGAAATCGAGGACTCAGAAAGGATTATAGAACTTAATAGTCAGCATGAGTTTTCTGAGGCAGGCTCTATGTACTAGTCTGTTTTTCATTAACATAATGAAACACCTTAGACATTCTGCACATAAAGACAAGAAATCGGCCGGGTGTGGTGGCACTTGCCTCCATTCTTGACGCTTGGGATGTCCAGACAGAAGAATCAGAAATCCCAGGACAGACTCATCTGTATTATGAGTTCCAGGCTGGGTTATGTAAGACCCTGCCTCAAAACAAAAACACACAGAACGAAACAGAACAGAACAAACAAACGAGTTATTGGCTCCCAGATCCGCAGGCTGAAAGTTTGAGACTGTGTTGCTCCATTGGTTGTTGCTTGTCCTGATCCATATTACAGATTTCTACAAAAGATGATCCACGACTGGGTAATTTATAAGGCAAAGAAATGTATTTAGCTCACAGATTTGGCAATTAGAAGCCCAAGACTGGGCAACTGCATCTGCAAAGGGCTGTATGGAAAGTGAAAGGTCAAGGGGGCAGATTGGGACGAGACACAGATGATCTACCTGCCTTGCTTTATTGCACTCCTGTCCATCAAGAGCCTCATTGGCCCCTTTTAAAGGCACCACTTCCCAACACTGCCACCATAGACATTTTCAACATGTGCTCTGGAGAGGACATGCCATATTTAAGCTGTAACATCACTTATGGTACTGCTCCTGCAGTCATTCTGGAAGGAGCCTCGGGCAATGAGTCCTGATATAAACAGACAACTATTTCTATGGACGTCTAACAGGGAGAAGGAACCATACTCAGAAGCGCCACAGAACAGCCCTGTAGTCTAGCTCCTCCGATACAGCCTCATGTGCTATTGTTTCCCTGCACTGACAACCCTGTCAGCTTCTCCCACCTCTTCTCCCCTATCACCTTTTCCTGGAATGATTTTCAAAACTGGTTTCTGGGTCCTGCAGCTCTCATTATAGCGATGCTTCCAAACTGCAAAGCTGCTGTGGGACCCTGTTGCGTGGATCCTGCTGCCGACTCCTCTGCAGATCTGTACAGCTTTCTGTGCCCATGGTCTTGGGCAGCTTCTCCAGGCTTCTCTTGGGCCCATCTCTTTATGACTCCAAATACTCCTGTTGCACTGAATCTTGCAATTCCTAACATTAATGTGTATTTCCCATTCCTAGGTGTGCTCTGCTGCCTGGAGATTCCTTTTGTTAGTCTTACATGGGGATTCTTAATACACAACTCCTCTTCAAAGTTAGTAGTTTAATAAAGGAGAAGTCCACTTTGCACCCACACCTTGCGTAGCACCTCTGATGTGCAGAACATCAGACCAAGATGATGACTGTGTAATGGGCATGAACATCATGAGAAGAGGCATTCACTCTTACTCTGTACTGAATCGTCAGTGTCTTACGATAAATGAGACATCAGAGTAAGGACTCAAACAGTTGTTCAATGAAGGAACACCCCTCTGGTGGAGACAGAAGACCATGGAGGCCAAGAACCGTAATTCTGAGGACTATTTGAAGATGTGGGGCAGTTTCCAACATGTGTCTAGTTCACTCTGAGCTAAGAATTTATTTTTGCCCCAAAGTTTAAATTCTCAGGACTTCCTGACTAGTCTATGGTCCCACTAGATTATTTCTGATATGACATTAGGACACAGGGACTGGAATTGTATATATTTGTGAGTCTCCCAGCTACTCTGGAGAATAAAATTTAAAAAATTCAATGGTGGAAATTTAGCTCAGCAGAGTATGCTGTTATGCCCAAAGACAAGTTTTTCCATGATGACAAGTATGCAGCCCTCATTGCTGCCTGTGTTCTTGTCGTATAGCACTGCCATGAAGGTGGGTACATTGACTGCACCCAAGCACACAATGCCTGGACTCTGCCTTCTCACACGAGGACTTACGGTACCAGCTCAAGATGCACAGGTCACCTCCTGTTATCTCAAGTTGTGAGATAAACATAAAATGCAAACATAAAAGATTCTCATGACTAATTTACTTCCTTAGATGTTAAAGGAATTGTAGACTGTTTCAGACGTTGGATTTGAGAAGGTGCATCTTTCAAAGCTGGACAAGAAATCAAGGCAGCATGACTGAGGATCGTGGCTCTGTAGGACAGATCCGGAGTCTGAAACATGTATCTCCATGCTTTGTCTGTATTTCTGACCACTCAGAGGCTGGAAAGAACGTCTGCAGCATTTCAGTACCCCACACTCTGTGGTCTTCCTTGGCCACTGATGATCTGGAGAGGCTGAGGTGTTATGCTTGGATTTCTTCTTGACACAAATGCCAGTAGATGCCTGGATTTCCTCCTCTTCCTGTCATATTTCATACAATTTGGCATAGGGTATTGCCAATATTCTTTTATGGTACTGGACTTCACCTGTCACCCCACCATTGCTTAGTGCTGTATCTGGATCTAGAATGGTCCCTGTAAGTCTGTATGTAAAAGATATGATCCCTGAGCCACACTTAGAAAGTAGTGGGAACTTTAAGGGATGGGTTAATACTGGGAGATTTTAGGTCACTGAGGGTCATTGGCTCTTGAGGAAGATTGTGGGGCCCCAGTCCTCTTTCTTTCATTTCTGAATGAGATGAACAGTCATGTACTTCTATCACTACAGGCCTAAAGCAGCAAAACTAATTGGTGACTGACTAAAACTTCTAAAGCTGTGAGCCAAAATAATTCTTTTCTCTTTATCTTGGGCCTTTGATTAAATAAAAGAAAGCTGGATAACACCTTTAGTGGTAAAATGTGTCTCACGTTGGCCTTCCAGACACATTCACGGACTGCGTAGTGAAGAGGCTGATTTTGTGTGTGAGGAGGATCCTGAGAACTGGTATTCTAGAAACAGATCCCCAAGTGATAGCAATGTTCAGGAAATCTTGGCCTGGGGAATCAAATTTCTGCAGGCACTGGTAAAAGTCCTCCAAACTAAATTAATTTTCACCTCTTCCCTGTACTTCAGTGTAAGGGCACTGGACTTTCTCAAACACAGCACTGCCCTGTGTTTGAGAAAGAAATTAGAAATGAAGTCCCTGACACAGCATCTGACAGGCTCCTGCTACACAGCCTAGGAGAAAACTCAAGAATTCCTACCTTTTGGATATGATGGGGTCTGATGGAAGATCTAACACAGCTAGGGAGCAGGCTACAAGCACTGTAGAACATCAGCTCTCTGCTCTCTCTGTCCCCCCACCTCTCTCTCTCTCTCACACACACACACACACAACTTTCAGATGAGTGGGTACCACTACTTTTTATGTATATAGAACTCTAAATTCTGTGCTAATAAACTATACCAGTAATATCACACTGGACTAAATTTGTTTCCTAACATGCTACCCAGGCCTATCCAACATTTTGAACAACATTGTTGACAATGTTCACGTCTGACAGAAATGCTTTACGCCAGCGTAATGGAAACGGTAGCTGCTCCTCTCAGCGGCCTGCGTTATTGAATCAGGACATCAGCTGATGACTTGTCATAAATGATCTCCTTTGATCTTCACAAAATCCTGCAGACATGTGTGTCAATATTCTTTCTTCGAAGGCGAACCTTTATTGTGGTTGTTCGGTGCCAGCTTTTGTTGGATATGAAAGGTCAGCGATCCTTTGCATTATTCCATGATGGAACAAGAGTTTACAACCCAGATTACAGTCAGTAAGGCAGGAATTTCATAGTGCTGTACAGAGAGGCAGAGAAGATAAAGCATTGCCTTGTTCCCTAGAACTGAACAATCTACTCAAATCTACTCTACATGTTCAAAAGCAGCTGGTGATCCAGATAAGGTACGAAATGCCATGG